>RJWT010016980.1:0-19570 GCA_004365215.1 Cuniculus paca | reverse complement strand
TTAGCACCAGTCATAAAACTGTGAATAGAGAGAGATGGAAGAATTGGATAGGAAGAACTTCGGATTGCTGGAAATATCTGAAGGATATGCAGACAAAGTTGCAATTGCTAAGGCAAAGTTGCCATAGAGGAATTGCACATTAGGCAGGAATAATCTACAATAACTATCTCCACTGTATTTAAAGGTCGAGTGCCATCATGGGAAATATGGTGTGAGATAGACATTAAGGAACTCAAGGCTTAGCAAACGGAAGCTGCAGGCTCACTTGGTTTTCTAAAGAGGTTGCTCTTACTAGGGTAGGAGTTCTGAGTGGGACACATTCATGTCCAAAATGATAACTGTTTTCCGTTAAAAATTTAACAAAGCATATTTTGATACACAGAATTTCCAAATTTCAATTGTTTTGAACACTGGATAAGTGAAATCATCTCCTCCCTCCAGTTCAGACAAGAGGAAGATTTTTTGATGGTTTTTAGATTTCATTTTTTTTCTGTTACCACTGTCTGTTGACTCTGTCTTAAAGAATATTGTTTAAATACATACACTGTGCTGACTACATTACAGTTGTTGACTCCTATCATTTTTGTTGCTCTTTTAAAATGTTGCTTTAAAGGTTTCTCAGAAAGATAAATATATGTGTATATTAGGCTAAATGCTCAAGAATTGGATGTTATTGCTAATGTTTTATACATACATGATAAGAACTCTACTTCAATAGACAATTCATTCTCTTTTAATAGTCTTTCTGGAAGTATTTACTTTGTTTAGTAAAACCTTGTTTTCTGTGTGTTTTAACCTATTGTCTCTTTTTTAACTACCCAAATTACCAGAAGACATTCAACTGTTTTCATGACCATTTTTTCTCTTCATGGACTAGTATGATGTGTTCCGCTCAGAGTTTACTCAGAAAACTGCAGTCACTAAGAAAAATGCAGCCTAAGGTGCGTTGCCTTCAGAAAATGAGACGAATTAACTGGTACGATAGTTTGGAAGAAACTGGGTAGAAAAAGACTACTGATAGCTATTCCCTTTCTCTGCCTCTAGCTCAGTCCTTCTCTCTACAAAAGAAACAAATTTTCTTTATCATGAAGCTGAACACACTTGGAAAGAACTTTGAATAGCTGAAGAAGAGAATCCATCCAAAAGAGTAGAGGCCATAGGACCTGTGCTACCTTCTGGCACTAGGGTAAACTAGCAAACCAGCAGCAGTGCAGATGTTTTTCCCCAAAACCTAGTAGCATCCAACATTCTTCAAAGCATAGATAAGCATTTTCTTTAATTTCTACCTTCCGGATAGCTCCCCAAATTAATCATTTTCCACTTCCAATATGAAACCACATTAAGAAAATCATTCTGGAAATATTCCTCTTTAGTTTTGCTCTCACACAATTATTTAAATGTGAAGTAACTTACTTAACTTCTAAGTATATATGAGATCAAGTTTCTTTTGTACCTAACATGATAAAACTATCTGTCATAAAGTGAAAACAAAGTTTCTCCCTGAAAAAAGGAAAGGAAGTCATCTTCGTATGATATTTATTCCCCTGTCCCTTTTTATTTCCTATAATTTAAATGCTGATATATGCTAAGCTGTTATTAATGCATCTCACTTTTGATGGGAGAATAAAAAGGACAAGACATATGCTTTATGTAAAAATACTGTTCCATAAAAAAATACAGAAAATCCAAGAACTATTTTCATAACTTCCTGTGTAGTTACAGCTGGTATTTACCACTACCCTTTTCTAACTACAAATTTCAGATTTCTTTGGCAATTACCTTCAATAGCACAACATGGAGATAATATGAGATGCTTCAAGGGCAATTCATTCAAATATATTTCCCCCTCTCCTCCATGATTTAACAACGATCTTATTTCTCATTGCTAGTTTGGTAGCTAGGTCTATAACTCTCTTCTTTGCTTACTGATTTTGTGACAGGAGATGGATGAGTCCAGGTGAAAGGCCCAACTTCTAGTTTAATGAAACTGTTATTGTGCCCCATTTTAAAGCCTTCATCGTTCAATGAAGAAAAACAAGAAAGTCCCAATAGTGAGAGTAGGAGTACAAAAGTCACACCATTGCATCCAAAGGACTAATAGTCAATGGCTTCCTTCTCTTGTCCACCTTGATGGATGAAAATGAACATTGTGATTGTTGGAGAAACAACACTGAGTCTACATCCTGGAAAACAGTTTCTACAAAACGAGCAGCCTTTTCAAAGTACTTATAGCATTTTAAATTTCCATCAGAGATTCATGGGGGTTCCAGTTTTACATATGCACACAAAGAATTAGTATTATTTTTTTGTAATCGTCTAGTGACTAAGGACTTTAATTTCTATCTACCTAGTGAAAAATGATTTTGATCATTATTTCAATGGTTATTCATCATTGGTATATATTATTTTGGGTTCTACTTATATACTTTAACACATTTAATTTTTTTCCTTCTACTATTGAGTGTAAAATTCCTTCTACTATTGGTTTTGCTGTAAGATATTTATCAGATGAATGATTTCCCTAGTTTCTCTAAATCTATAGCTCTGTTGACATGTAGTTATTAATTAATATCTTTTGAAAGACTAAAGCTTTAAACTTGACATAATCTTTTTGCAAAGATTATAATTTCCCCTCTATTATCATTTTGGTATTTTATCTACAAATTCGTTAACCTAACATAAACACTACATCTTATACTTTTAAATTTTATATTTATGTCTTTATGTGCTAAACTGTATTTGTTTTGGTGTGCCATGTGGTTCGTTTTACACAAGGGTATCTAATATTCTCAGATAATTATCTGAAATAGTTTCCATTCCCTGTTTATTTTTTGGCAGGCAAATTAGTCCTGCTGACTTCTCCTTGAATCCAAAGTTGTGAATGGAAGCCAGAATCATAACAGCACAGGCAGAGGCCGTGGACTCCTGGGCTCCAGATCCAGCTCACCTGTTTGTGCCTTTTGGGCAGTGCCTGAGTGCAGGCTCATCCATTCCCCTTTCATTGAATGGTGATACGTTTGCAGATTAGACCCAAATTTGAGGTTGAGGAACCTTCTGTTTTCTAAGGGCAGCTTTGATAACATGATATATATTGTTTTCACATGTTCAAGTATTTAGTCTCTACTACTGAAATTTGGACTTCAAAAATTCATTCTAAAATCCTAAAGGTTGTCCTATTTTTTTTTTCAAAAATAGTCTGCCAAAGCTTCCATAAAACATTCCTATGTGTCACAGACACATCAAACACAATCACATCTGCTGGTTCAGGCCGCAGAGCAGAAGAACAACTTCCAGGAATAGCTGGGGCCAGAGGGTGCTTTCCTCTACAATATTCTGAGGAAATGCTAGCATTGCATATTTATTTAAGTCACAAAAAGTTCCAAACAACAAATCAATTAAATTTCTAAAATTCATTTTAATCACTCTGGTTAATACAAAGAACCTAATTAGTGAATCTGATTGATCAGGAACTATTGACTGCATATCAATATATGACTTCCAGCAATATCATATTGCTGCCACCATAATCTAACAGCACTAGTTTGTTACCATGTGTGTTCTTCAGTATTGGATCAATATAAATTGTTAAATCTTGCATTCTTTATAACTGTGCATAGCAACTCCTCACAAGTCACACTTTGTACATTACCTTACATATTCTGCTGAGATAATACTTTATGTTTCCTGTGAGCCATATATCTGAGAAGTGATAGAAGTATGTTCCCAGAAGGATTTGCTGTCTTTCAAAGCAGCTATCTCAGGGAAACTTACACATTCTTCAGGAAAGGCGAGATCAATGCCCTCAGACAGGAGAAACTGTTGCACTATTGACATCAAGACTGGAGAGTTTAGGGTTCCCAGGTTTAATAATCATCAGAATCTCCTGATATTTCCCTGATAACATCTCTGTGTGTAGCCTAACTAGAAGGTGGTAGAAAAGAATTGTGAACATATAGGCATAATTAGGAGTCTATAATACTGGAAAGAACACACAACTTGAAGTAGAACAGTATAACCGATGAAGTTACACAAGTGCAGGGAGGCAAGTCAACGACAGTGTGCCCAGTGTTCATTCTTCTTTACTTTAAATCTTTAAAGTACCTCCATGCTTCTAATTGTCCCAGTCCCTCTCCTTCAACTGTGTGCTAGTGCTCTGTGAACATTCTGATTTGTAGAAGGCAGAATTAAATGGAGCTTTATTTCATTGAATGTGATATATAAATAAATATATACATATACATTCATATAGTTATATATTCATACAGTTGAGAAACAAAAGGACAAAGACTCATTGCAATTCTTCAGAAATCTTGTTCTATTGTCAATGATGCTCTATCACTAATAGTGTACCGCTCTTTGGCTATAATTCTACTTAAGTTTTCAATCATTCCACCACAAGCTTCTATCATTTGGCAATGACTATAAAATACTAAAAACTGATTTCTGAAAAACATTATATATGTAACTGATTTTGACTTACTTATTTGATAATCTTTTTTCCCATATTGGAGAAAGGAAAGATTATAGTGTTTAACCATAGATCATGTTGTATGGAAAGATTAGGAATGCTTTTCATAGAAGTGTATAACTGATTTTCTACTCAAAGAAATCATAAGAAAAGGACAAGGAATCTGTCCAAGTGTTATGATTATTTGTAAAGTGTCTAAGCTGACCAGATAAAAGTAGGAACAGCAAGTTGCTATATTTTGTATGAAATAAAAATCAGCAGTGTTTGTATCCTACGGATTTTCAAGTTTTACCCAAGTAGCTAGATACAAATATTTTGGAGATGGAATATAATTTGTAAGAATTTGTTCACACGTCCATGTGTGCATATGTATGTTAGCACATATTTTTGCATGAGTGCATGCATGTTTGAAATATTTTGTGGTGAGGACTATGGGGATATTTTTCATAATAAATGGATTATTTCTACTGATTATTGCTACAACACTTTTTTTCAGAAATTCATTTGAATTTTAGTCATACATTCATCATTCCTTGATTTATCCCTCTTCAGTCTTAATTTATCCTAATTGATTGATGTTGACTACGTTAGGAGGAAATTATTTAACTGTGACTGACTGGGGACATTTAACTTCACTGAACAGAAACAGCATAGGGGAAATGGAAGAAACTCATAGATATCAGTAAATGTGCTCATTTGTAAAAAGCAGACTTGAGACAGTTTGGCTCTTGGAGCTGAATAAAAAGATCTCTGAGATTAAGTTGATGTAATTAACTGAATTTAGCTTTACTTCTTTCTAGTAAAATAGAATTAAGGTGAACATCATCTTTGAAATATAATAAGAAATGAGTATGTTCAAAGATTTTATAATGAGATGCAAGCAAAATAAAGAAAAGTCAAGGAGATAATCATATTTAAAAATCATTTCAGAAATATTGATTTCTGAGACACATAACCTTTGAGAGACAAAATCAGTAGAATATGCATTATATGATCTATATTTGGTGTGCATATAGAGTCAGAAAATATCTTACAGTCATTCATGTTTTACTAATAAGCATTAGATCAAAGAATCAAAACTACAGTTAGCCAGTCACCTTAGGTCTTTTCATTTTTCGTGTTTTGTTTGTATTGTTGGTTTTATTGACATTTCTTTTGCACTGTATTCCTTTTATTTTCCCAAAATATAAAAAATGAAATATTGGTACTTCTTATAAGAAGAACAGGAGGGAAGTTTTATGAAATGATGAGGTAAAAAATTCTTGGTGAAAAATATTTTTTTTTTAGGCAAAGCTACCATTTAACAATTTGTTAGGAAGATAGTATCTTTTTTAAAGGATAGGATTGAATATATTAGTATTTTGTATATTCTGGAAAATTTATGTAAGTGCTTTTGAAGATATTGAAATTAAAATTTCTTTAGATATTGGCTCATATAAATTACTATTAAAATTTATTAAATTATCAATTATTTAAAGACATTTAATATTGCCTAATTGGGGTTAAATACACTCATCGATTATAATCTGTATGCTTGTAGCACTGTTTGAAAAACATAATTTACTTTATTTAAGATAAAAGTGGGATGTTAGAAAAACTGACCAGCCAGAGCATGCAACATATAATAGGCAGAGAAAGAAGGTTGAGATTGAGAAAAATTTTACTTATCAGTTAATTACTTCCCTATATTCAACTGTACTCTTGTATGCTCACTTAAAAAAATACACGCTTTGTTCCTTCAGACCTTATTCATCTGCCTTTCTTCCTATAGTTTGCAGCATGTGAGGATTGTAATACAGTACTTATATTTTCTATAAATAACACTCTTCTCAGACTGCTCATTTATTCCAGCATGTCTGCACTCGGTGGCACATTAATCTTTTGTAAGTAAGGAAAATGAGCACATGTTACCATGTTGTAGAATACCATTAGATCACAAAGTTCATATTAATTTAATTCAGTTACAATGAGTTATGAATACAATGACACACTGCAGTGACAAGGTAATATATTGGCATATATGATGTAAAACATCACACAAACATGGGTATTAACATTAAATAAGGAAATAAATTAAAGTAGAAACTATAAGGACTGGAGGTACTCGCAGCTTTGCATTCATGAGCAATCCTAGTTTGCTTTCCCAGCATCATTATTCAACAGAATCTGTAACTGTGGCATTTTGATGAAGGTTGTCTCAATGTGATTGGTTGCTTTCATTTTTTAGATGTTAGAAACAGTCCAAGAAACAAAATAATATATCAAACGATGCAAGAGAAAATGAATTCAGGAACTTTATGCGTAGTACTTTGAATGATGAAGGTAAACTTGCTAGAAAACAATATTATGCCAGTTAATATATAGACAGCTAATAAAAAAAAGTAATTTCCAAATACAAAATGATATTTAGAAACATAAAATAATATTCATACATGCATATATTTGGTAAATTAATGATATTTTTATTACCTTCTTCCTTAAAATAAGACCTATTCACCAAGGGATTTTCACACTTTATACACTTGGAAAAAACTTGTAGTAAGCAAAAAACAAAGATTCAATACTCTTTAACCTGCATAATTATTTAAGTGATCATTTGTTTCATAGTTTTTTGATTATAAATAATGATAGAGATTTGTAGGAAGTTATGTATGCTGGTCTTTATGTAAATTAAACAACAGCATTATTATATCTAATTTGAATTAGCATCATAAATTATTTTCCTTAATTTTTAATTTTAATGAAATGTAAAAATTTCTAATTTGGGTTTTTTTAGTATTATTTTAAGAAAAGAAATAATTTAGACACTATACGATAACACGATTTTATAAATGATGAAATAAGCTAGCCCAAAGAATTGGATGACTAACATGGGTCATAAAGTTTGTAGGTATATATGGCCACTTAAATCCAAATAAAAACTGTTAGGGGTGATATGAATCTAAAATTTCAAGGGAAAATATCTCCTATGAAACTGAAGTTCACCAAAGAACCATCATTTTCTTTGTAGTACCACAGAACGCTAAAATTCTGTGTTGAAAATTGCAGTCTTTTCATCATCCTCAAGTAAAATTACATTGTTTTACAATTATGTAATTGATTGGATATTTAACTACATTAACCATAAAATGAATATAAAATAGTGCTTTTACTATCTTCATTATAATTCCAAATAATTTGACTTTACTGCATTCAAGTGTGTTTTTTTCAGGTCATGATATTTGGAGATCTAACAGTGTAAATGTACTGTATACCTCCCCATAGATATTACAATGATTACTCTTAAATTTCAGCTGCAGACTTCAGATTATTTCACTCAATAATATCTTTTATGCATTAACACAAGTAAATTCATTATCAGAATTTTATTTTAATAAATGACGCATAAGCCACACCAGTAAAGTATTTGACAAGTACAATAGAAATTTTAAGTTTTCAAACATCAAATTAAATCCACATCTTCCAATAGTACAAGAGGAAATTTAGCAAAATACATTTTATAAGTCACCACAAAGAAATGCACAAGCATCAGTACGTTGGCTGAAGAAATCAGTCTAACGTAACCAAATCCTTTCCAAACTTCAGGTGTGAGCATATTTCATTCAACCCTCTTCAATTCCAGGTATATTTATTGTGCATAATGAGCAAATTCTCAGAAAGGTCTGAATCCTAGAGTCAAATACCAGTGCTTCGAAGGAGCACGGAAGTCTCTTGGAAACTACAAGGGGAACAAGAGTGACGCAAGTGTCCACATCTTGTTGCCACTGTGACTGTTTAACTGAGGAAGTCAAAGGAGCAAGGTGCTCAAGAAATATCTACCTCAATGTGGAATTCTGGGCTTTTACAGTGCAATGATTCAATTAGAATTATTTTCCCTGTTGACTGATACTTTAAATGGAGTCAATACATTGTAATGAGGATATTTACTCATAGATTTTCTAAAACTTTAGAGGTTTTTGTGATTACTGTTTTCATGGAAGTTTCCATTTCAAAATAATATGGTAAGACATCATAGCATCTTAAATTTTTTTGTCATGGTTTGCTATATGTTAAACAAAACCAAATAAACAGTCAAACACGTACAAAACTGCTAATAATTTCTTTAACCTTATAATTTGAAAAGATAATGGGCTTTAATGTCTTTTGACAAAAATATATAAAAAATGAAGTCATCAATGAAGTATTGTATATGTGCATTTATAGTTTATATATTATAATATAGTTATATATTTTGTATAAAACATACATATGCCTGTATGTATATTTGGAGTTTAAATTTCCCCAAATTTGTTTGGATTGCTATCTTTTTCCTAGAATAGTCCTAAAGTCCTTAGAACATGATTTATAAATAATCTTTTCATACAATCTAATTCTGTACATTTTCACTGATAAAAATTACACCCGGACTAAATTATCTGAACTAAGTATTAGATAGAAACAGAGACTGAGAAAGAAAGACAGGGAGGGCAGAAGGGAGAGAGAGGAGAAATGAGAGAGAGGAGCAGCTGGAGAAGGTAGGGAGAGAAATAATGAATTATGGCAAAATTTAGAGCCCTCAATTTGGTGGTTTAAAAAAGGTAGAATGATATTGATCACTGTGGCCTGCGAGCTGACTTCAAATCAATGATGTCAGGCTTATGTCTAGCCTCGAGTCTCTGAACTTCAGTTTCTAGCTTCCAAGATTCAGCCTAGGCTGCAGTCCATTTACTGGACCCAGAAGCTACCTGCCCTGCATTACTAGCTCAACATATATTATTCTGAGCCCAGGCTGAAAAATATTTTTCCCATTACAAGTTTAACTCTGCAAAGATATTTCAGTTTTCTGTTTTCATGCAGGTTAATTTCCTGATGATAAAAGCAAGACACATCCCAAATCCATAATGTGAAGGTGTGCGAATGCTTCCCGTATCATAGGGTGCTGTTATAGATACGAAGGTATGCATAGTTACACTGCAGTATATTTGGAACAATGACTTCATAAATCATCCATCGTGAAAGTAATCTAGGTTTTAGTAAGTACTTACACTATACATAAAATTTAAAAATATTTTATATGTGTGGCCATTCGAAATTCAAATAATTCTTCAGAAAAATTACCATGGCTGTTTACTGTATTACCGTGTAAAATCTGAATCATAAAAAGGAAATGTGGGGCTGAGGATATAGCTCAGCAGCACAGCACCTGTCTGGCAAGCACAAGGTCCTGAGTTCAATTCCTAGGACAAAAACAAAAACAAAAAGAAAAAAAAAAACAAGAAAGGAAATGTGGTTTTATCAGAAACATTCAATATTGGTAGATTTCTTAATCTGTACAAATGACTACTTCAATTTTAAATGGGATAGTCGTTAAGCATTATAAATTTATTTCTCACAGGTCCAAAGCTAGGATTTCAAAATCTATGCACTAGAAATCTTTATGTTTGATGAGTACCCGCTTTCAGTTAATAAACATCCATTTTCCTTTGCATCTTTGCTTGTTGGAAGGAGCAGGAAGCTCTCTTTGGAGTGTTTTTTACATATTATACTTTATAAACTTAATGCATGAAAAGTATCACCTGGAAGTTGAATTCATAATACAGATTCCCAAGATACAACCCAGTTTTATCAAAACTGAGTCTTCAGGGAAGAAGCATGGAAATT
Source organism: Cuniculus paca (assembly GCA_004365215.1). Classification (NCBI taxonomy): domain Eukaryota; kingdom Metazoa; phylum Chordata; class Mammalia; order Rodentia; family Cuniculidae; genus Cuniculus; species Cuniculus paca. The sequence continues at coordinate 9,462 of RJWT010016980.1, read as the reverse complement.
TTGCTTTCAGCAAGATTCTCAGATGATTTGTGTAGTCAGATGATTGTATGTGAAATTGAAGTTGAGGTCTGGCTGTGCCTCATGACTGACAATGAGTGTAAGGCTTCTGTCATGCTAAGATATTTAGTTGTCACAGTAAATTAGCAATTATTGAAATATTTTGATTACAAACGAGTAAACATGTATCATAGAAAAATAACACTGACAGGAATGAAAAATTGGTGATTGATAATAAAAGCAAGAAGACAAATGCATTTGTGACTCAGTGAAGTAAGCCTATATCAGGATAGTGACTGTAGAACCTTCAAAATAAAAAATGGTTTGGATTAAGAAAAATAAGAGCGATGTATTAGTCTATTAGGGCTGTCATAAAAAACACCACACCCTCCCCACAAGGAATGTAAACATTATGTAGTACAAGCATGTACTAATAAAAAATAAAGAATGAAGTAGAAGTCTTGATCCTTAAAAAAAAAAAAAACATTTCTATGGATTAAAAAGCAGTTTATTTTCTTTTTGTACTAAAAAAAGATAAAGTGAAAGACTTGCTCCTTTAAAAAGAAACAGCCTCAGTTACTTAAAAAAAAAAAAAGAAAAAAAAAAGAAAAAGAAAAACAGCAGTTTCTTCTCTTAGGTCTCTGGCTGCTAAAAATCCAAAGACCAGGTTGTTACATGGTATTTCTTGAGGCCTCTTTTCTTGACGTGCGGATGCCTGCTTTCTTGTGGTGTTCTCATCGGGTCTTACGTTCTCATGTGTGCACAACTCGAACTTTTTTTTTAGTCCACCCCAAACTTTTCCTCTTATAAAGACTTCACTCATATATGATTAGGCTATACTGGAAGGGTCTCGGTTTTAACTTAACTGTGTTTTTATTATCTCCAGGGGCGTAAGTGTTCAGCACATGAATTTGGTTGGTGAGAAGAACTTAATTTGGTCCACAGCATGCATAAAGTTCAGATAACTCCAAGAACGACAGGTTTAAAAACTGCGTTGGTAGAAGTATACATAGAAAACAACAATAGCTTCCATTTTAATGTAATCTTCAAATTGCTTATGAAAAATTAAAGTGCAGATTCAGCTGGACAATACATCTAATAGACATGTGAGTACCTCTGTGTATAGGTGAGGTATATATAATATCATTGCTGCATTTAAAAATATTTTATGAAATGACAAGAAGTTAGAAAATGAATAATTTTTATATTTCAAAATATTCACAACTCTAATTGATTAAGACTAACTTGCTTTTTTCCCTTGCATCCTTATTATTGTGAAACCACCAGCTTTAATTCACCCTAACGAGAAGGACTTAATTACATATTTCATTAATTTCGGCTTTCACATTACTTAGCCTTTTTACTCTCCTTCTTTGTGTTGCTCCCGATGTTTAGCTGGATGTAAACATACAGTGGTAAATTAGATATATTTGTACTAACACAGTCTCTATTGCCTTGTCTTTCTACATAGAAATTGATTTCTCAGCCATTTGACATATTTCAAGGTTTTTACCCCTTTTTCATATGTTCTTTCTTTAAATGATTTGGCAAAAATAAATCTGTTCAAGTAAGCCTTTGTGCTGAAACAGTTTTACGATATAATTTAGTGTTTCACATGCTTGGCTACATGACAGTACATTTCTAAACAAAAATTAAGTGAATCAGAAAATATTTTAAACCTCAGTATGGAACAGAATCATATGCAAAAAATAATAAACTGAAAGTATTCAGGAAAGTATACCAATACAAGTATATTCTTTTTTTTTAGCTTTTTTTTTATTTTGAAAAGAATACAACCAAACCAAACAAAACAAAACAGAGTAAAGTCAATCAAAACAAAGCAATGAACATGGAACATGACTTTGAGACAGTGTAAAAAAAAAAACAAGTATATTCTGGTGATTGTTTTCTAGAGAAGTATGAGAGGATCATCAGGATTTTAAGTCACCAATTTGCAAGGGAATACAAATTTACTCTCTAATGCAAAATTATTTTAAGAGACTACTTCTTGAAGCATGAATAATAGTTTTTTTATATAAGTAACATTTAAACATATACTCCTTTTGATTAAAGCCTGCACAATTTTTCTCTAAGTTAGTCTATAAGAAATTTTGAGGAAAATTTAGGAAGTAAAATACATCTTTTGTCTTGGGGATTTGCATTATTCCTAAATTTCTTTTCTTGTAAAAAGATACTATTTCTTAACTTTCTAATCCAATATAAAGAAATCCTCTGCTCTCGATTCATGAAAATTCTGGGGAAAATATGTACTTGTGTGCATTTGTACTCATATTTATCATTTATGCATTATGTGTACGTTTATTATCACTTCCTTTGAGTATGTTTTTTCTCCAACTGCTAAAATTACATTGAAAAAGGATGTTTAGGATGCTTTATTTTTGTTGTACTTGTGTTTTAGCATGGGGAATTCAAACAAATGTATACTATTAAACATATTTTTATATTTATTTCTTTTCCATGAGTGTAGGAACAATTAATTATCAAGGTGGAAAAATTTCAGTGACTTCAAAGGTCACCTATAAATTTCTGTCATTATCAGCCTATGCTATCTGCATGGCAGCAACAAATCAGTTTAAAAATGTGTTCATGTGTTTTTTAAAAATGTACTTCAGTCCACGTCCTTCTCCAAACTTTTTCACCTCCCACTAATGGCAATAAAAGTGATATATATATTCATATATATAGTTGGTTATATAGTTATATGTACATATGTACATGCATATATATCACTATATATGTGTATATAGTAAAAAATCATCTTGTCATTCTAAATGCCATTACCTTGAAATAATTATTTTATAAAAACACTCATTGTTTTGTCACTTTTCTACGTTTAGTGAATTGCTCATACCCTGTTCAATTAAAGTTGCAGACTATTTACCTTCTTACCTTTTACCATATTCAGTGTTTTCTCTCACCCTTAGTAAACAAGTGCGCCAGCTCCTTACCTCCAATTGTGAAACTGAAGCAAATGAAGCACATGAATCCATCCCTGTGCTATGCCATGGCTCCATAGCTTGGACAGATCTTGTCTATTCCCAAGCTGTCGCATCAGCTTTCTAATTCTAACTAGAAACAAACTGAAGATTTTTTTTTACAAATTGATGTGCATTATGTGTGGCTTTAAAATGACATTTTGATGAAAAATATACACTGCCAATGGTAAAAAGGCATAGCGTGTTACTAGCTATTATTTTCCCCCATGTTGGAAATGTGCACACACAAATTGTCGCTCAGAAAGTTTCAGTAATGAGATCAAACTTGTTAGAATATATCACTGTCACTTTTCTCCACAACTCTTTTTTCTAGGATTACACAGAACGCTAATGAAGACAAAGCTGATGTAAGTTTATTTTATCCAGAATTTTATTTTTAATTTACTGGGGATGCCATTTAGAGTATTGAAATCATAATATCACTCGTGATGACTATTATTCTGGTCTAGAAAACGATTTTGTATTAATGTTATAGAACTTTATAATCATTTGATGTTCTTCATCTTAGTCATGCTATATTATAATTATTTTCTTCTCCAAATATCTGATTATAGTAGAGGTATAGTGACAATTCATTTAACCAATTGAATTTTTGCAATTCTTATACTTTACAAATCTAAAGAAATAGACGAAAACTTTCAACTTTTGTTTTACTTTTAACTTCTGGTCAATAAAAATACTTTCTCTACATAAGTTCATCTAAGGTTGACCCTGTTTGATTAATGGAATCATACAATGAACCGACTTTTGATATCTCCATTCTTATATCTACCATTTATTTTCAACTTAACATGCATAAAATAGAAACAGCATTTTCTTCGCCACTAAACTGCCAAAGCTACTCCTCCTCACACACTTCCACAAGTCTGCAAATGGCAATGTTGTTTGCCAACTTATTCAAGCTCAGTGTGAGATTTGATGTTGGTTTGCTTTTTTCTCACATCTCACCCTCATAGTATGAACAATCCCTTCCTGCATATGAAACTGAATAGTGACCTAAAAGTATGCCCACATGTCAATAATCCAATAAAGTTAATCCAAGTCTAATCCAATAAAGTTGCTAAGTATAGGCAGTAGAAAATGGGGAAATATTTTCAATAAATTTTACTGGAAAAATTAATATTCAGTATAACAATGAAACTGGACCTCAATCACTCTTATAAAAGTTAACTCAGAATGAATAAAAGACAAATATAATATTTGAAGCTAAAAAACTACCAATAGAAAACATCAGATAAACATTTCAAGACAATGGAATAGCCAAAAATTTTATGGTCAAGATTTCAAAATCATGGGAAACAAAGGTAAATATAGTTAAGATTATATCAAAGAAAAACAAACATACAAAAACCTTCTGTACCACAAAGGAAACCAATGAAAAACTAAAGAGGAAAACTGCAGAATAGGATAAATTCTTGAAAACTATATATGATAAGGGGTTTGTATTCACAATATGCAAGGGACATCAAAATTCAATAACAAAATCCCTGATTTACAAATGGATTATAGAATTAAATAGATATTTCTCAAAAAAACATGCAAATGACCAAAAGGCATATGAATAAATGCACATCACTAACCTTGAAGAAAATATAAATCAAAATCACAATAAGGTACCCCCTTACTTTAGTAAGAATGGCATAATAAAAAAGACAAATGATAACAAGTGCTGCTGAAGATGTACAAAAAGGGAATTATTGTACACTGTTGATGATAATGCAAATTAGTAAAATCAATTAAAAAATTAAAGGTCCTAAAAAAATAGACCTATCCTTTGATTCAGCAATGTATCTATTGGATATGTATCCATAATACCTAAAGTAAATGAAATTTTCATTTTATTATATTTATTTATTATTTATTTACTTTGATACTCAGGATCAAACTCACAACCTCGCACTTGCTAGGCAGGCGCTTATGCCGCTGAGTTAAATTCCCAGTGAAATCTACAATTTAAATGGATGTCTGTCTTCCCATGTTTATTGTCATGCTCATTATAATACCCAATAAACGAAAACATTCTGAGTGTCTTTGATGATTTAGGAGGATTTTCCATCTAACTGGATTGGGGTTTGCCCATGGGATTATCAAACTACACCATGAGTGCTTCTAGATGAATCATAGAGATGTGACCTTGGGTTATATTTCTGAGCTGTTTCTCTGCTCTGGATCTTGGCTCCCACAAGGAGGACAAAATTCCTCTGCCACACCTCTCTGACATGATGTTTCTCCCTGGGAGCCAGTCAACCATTGACTGAATCCCCCAAAATTCTAAGCCAAAATAAACCCTAATTTTTAAAAGTTGGAGGTGTAAAGTGTTATATACCCACAATAAGAAAGACAACTAATACAGAAAATGTGTACCAAGTGTGATAATTGCTGTGACTGTATCTTACCACATAGTTCAGAAGCATTTAGAACTTGTCAGTAGAATTTGGAAAAATTTAGAAAACTGGACTAAAACTGTTCTAAAACTTTGTGGAAGACAGATTATGGACGATGGACTAAATGATCTTGAGGAGGAAATTTCAAGGCATCTCAGCATTTATGCATGGATACTTTCGAGTCCTTACAGCCAGATTTACAGTGTAAATTAGGGCCAAAAATTAGGACAGAAATTTTTGAAAATAAATACTGGCCTGAAAGGAATACAAGGTAATGTGGTGTTAAAGGAGGTGTGCTTACCCAAAGAATGATGCACTAAATATCACAGAAATATTTTGTACAAACCATGAAGAAAGATGTTTTGAGGGCATCACAGAAGCCACTATGATCCCAGTGATCACAGGCTCAAGAGTGTAAAAGTGTCAAAAATTCATTTTAGAAGAGAGCCCCTGGCATCTCTGCTCAAGAAGAGTCTCCTAAGGAATTGGTTCCCTGCGATTCATTTCACAGTACTCGGTCGTACGTTCACTCTCTCATCACTGTAGTCATTTTCAAGAGGTCCTGGCTATTGCTTCCATTGGCAGCAAACCTTTGTGTCATCCACATAATCCTCTATGTTGATTACTTTTCTCTCACTGCTGAGAAAAATACCCAACACCAAAAGTTAAGGAACGAAATGTCTATTTGGTTCACAGGTTGTGGAAGTATCGATCTATACTTGGCTGGCTTCAAGGCAGAGTGATCCATGGCAGAGGGCAATAGTTCTTGGCAGTGGAAGAGAGTAAAAGCAACAAGAGAAAAAAGGGAGGAGCATGGAGAGAAGACTCTGTTTTTTATATTGCATGTAGGCCACACCCACCTGGGTGTAGCACTCACACCCATAATCCCAGCGTTGGGTCATGAATCATTCACAAACTCTAAAAAAGCTTCCACCCTTGACTGCACAAAGCTTTGGAGAGACATCCAAACACAAATCATAACAACCTCCTTGTATCAGAATGTAGAGTATAGAAATTATGGGGCCATGGAAGCTTCCACTAAGATTTCAAAGGAAGGCCAAGGAGGCCAGATAAAGATGACCTAAGAGGGTAGTGCATGAAGGTACAGGAATGAAGCCAAAAGTACAGTGAAAAGCCAACTAATTTACAAATGCCAGGTATATGCAGTGAATTCTGAAGAAAGCTGCAGGCCATCAGAGAACCTAGCCCAAGTGAGAAGCCATGTGAATCTCCAAACAGAAAGGCTGCACAGTGGAGCCAATCAAGCCCTCTAAAACTCACATTTCACCAGTTTTCTCTGGATGCTGGATGTGGAGCTACAGGCTTAATAATTGCCCTGCTGGTTTTCAGTCTTGCTTTGGCCTTGTTCTTTCTTATCTTCCTATTCCTCCCTGTTGGAGTGGAAATGTTTAGTCTGTGCTGCATCCTTGGAATTCTATAACTTTTTTTTGGCAGAGAATTCACCCTGATTCTCAAAGAAATCTGAATTTTTTTATAATGGCGGGTCTATTGAGACTTTGGGGAAGGGGTGATTATGTTTGGTTGTACACCACATAGTTTTATAATGTTATTTAAAATTGTGACCTGTGCTTTTTGGAGATTGATTATAGGTTAAAGACTTATGTTTGAGTATCAACCTGACAACAGGTGAAATGTGATGGTTATCCTTACTTTTGTCAACATTACTGGTTTGGGAGACAGCCAGAGGACTACTAAAGCACACATTTGTTGTGTTTGAGTAGATCATGGTGGACTGACCTTGGATTCTCTGTTTTTTTTTTTAATTTTTTTTTAATCTCTTTCAATATGCCTCTGCTCCTTACTTTGTTTTGTGGTCACCATGTGATAAACAATATTCTTTGTCGTGTTCATTTACTATAACATTTCTACCTTGGAGCTAGCCAAATATAGACTCAATCCCTGAAAACTGTGAGCCAAATTAATCTTCTCATCCTTTAAGTTTGGCACGTCATGTATATTATATTATATTATATTATATTATATTATATTATAAAGTATCCTTTGACACATGTATGAAATTGAAAATAATTGTTATATGAAATAATCTAGACATAAAGACGTAATCTCACTCACATACAGAGTGTAAAAGACAAAGAATTTATAAAAGTTGAGAATAGAACAGTGATTCCCAGTGGCTTGTAGGTGCCAAGGAAGGGTGCTGAGAGATAGATAATCGTAGGGTGGCAATAGACAATGATGATCTACCTGAATATCTCAAAATTAAGAAGAAAGGATTTTGTGTTTTACTATAAAGAAATGACAAAAATATGAGAAGACATGCTTAAACTGATCTAATCTTTATACAAAGTACATGTGTATTGAAATGTTATATACCTCATTAATATGTATTGTTCTTGCTTATGTATCAAAAAAGTTTAGTTAAAATTAGATATTTGCACAGTTGTACTAGCTGTAGATCCCCAAATTCACAAAATATAAGATTTTATTTTATTTCCTTCTACATTCAAGAGTTACAATTCTGTTCCTTGAAATTTATATTTTAGAACTATAATAAACTTTACTTTTGTGTTATTGATCAAACATAATGATACTCTGGTATTTTTTCTAGTGATTCCAATATTCCACTGTTTATAATAGTTCCTTTTACATGAAGTACTTTGTGTGTGTGTGTGTGTGTGTGTGTGTGTGTGTGTTTTCTATTGTATGTCTGGTGTCTAAAATATTTTACTGTTCTGAACAGTGGAAAAATCTTTACGATTTTAGCATCAAATTACAGTTAGGCTGGATATATCATTTTGAACTCTTGGTACAAGTATTTCTTTTAAATTGTGAAGTTCTTGCTTTAGAATTTTATGCAATGATTTCTCCCCTCAAAATATTATATTTAAGTAATTATCATCTTATTTTTCTCAATTCTTTTTCTCATGTTTTACATTTTCTTTAAAAACTTGTGCAGTTTTCTGTTTTGTCCTTGAAGTTAGAAATCATAAAGATATAGGTATACATGTAGCTTTTAAACAAAGTTTCTTACTCAGAAATTTGTGTACTCTGAAATTCTTTTATGTAGATTTTGAAATTTCTCACTTTATTCTCTATAATTAGCTATTTTTCTGCTGTAATTTATCCTTGGTATCATTTGAAACATTTTATTCTTCATTTATTACAACACAATTTTATTCTTAATTGTGCTATTTAGCTTATGCATGCGTCTTTAAAAATATTTTTATTGGCTTGCTGGTAAGGAGCTCAGAGGGAAGGCAGATGCAGGGTCTGCACCGAGTGCGTTCCAACATCGGGAGCGGCTGCTCTCCGGTAACCAGCTCGGAGGGAAAGCAGAGGCAGGCTCTGCTCTCAGCGCATCCCATCGGACAAAGGGAAACCGTGCTTGCTGGGAAGGAGCTCAGAGGGAACGCAGACACAGCGTCTGCACCGAGCGTGTTCCAACATGGGGAGCGGATGCTCTCCGGTAACCAGCTCAGAGGGAAAACAGAGGCAGGCTCTGCTCTCAGCGCATTCCACCGGACAAAGGGAAACGCTGCGTACTTGTAAGGAGCTCAGAGGGAAGGCAGAGGCAGGGTCTGCACCGAGCGCATTCCAACATCTGGAGCGGTTGCTCTCCGGTAACCAGCTCGGAGGGAAGGCAGAGGCAGGCTCTGCTCTCAGCGCATTCCATCGGACAAAGGGAAACGCTGCTTGCTGGTTTGGAGCTCAGAGGGAAGGCAGACGCAGTCTCTACACAGAGCGTGTTCCAACATCGGGAGCGGCTGCTCTCTGGTAACCAGCTCGGAGGGAAAGCAGAGGCAGGCTCTGCTCTCAGCACATTCCATCGGACAAAGGGAAACGGTACTTGCTGGTAAGGAGCTCAGAGGGAAGGCAGACGCAGGATCTGCACCAAGCGTGTTCTAACATTGGGAGCAGCTGCTCCCCGGCAACCAGCTCAGAAGGAAGGCAGAGGCAGGCTCTGCTCTCAGCGCATTCCATCGGACAAAGGGAAACGGTACTTGCTGGTAAGGAGCTCAGAGGGAAGGCAGACGCAGGATCTGCACCAAGCGTGTTCTAACATTGGGAGCAGCTGCTCCCCA
>RJWT010016979.1:0-19571 GCA_004365215.1 Cuniculus paca | reverse complement strand
ATACCTGGGTGTAGTGATGACTGTGAAAACCAGAAACACTTGAGTAAAATCTGGAGTAAATGATGCTATGGTTTGGATCTGAAATGTCCCCCCAAAATTCATGTGTCGAAGTTCTGGTCCCCAGAACAGTGGCGTCTGGAGGTGGAGATTTTTGGACCATGAAGGATCTGATCTCTTTAATGGATTGACCCATCCATGGCTTTATAGTTTAATGGGCCACTGGAAGATGGTAGAAACTTTAGAAGATGGGGTCTACTGAAGGATGGAAGTAATTGGCAGCATGTCTTCAAATGGTACAGTTTGCCCTTGACCTCTCTTTTCCTCTCTTTGCTTCCCAACTGCCATGAGTTAAGAAGCATTGTTCTACTACATACCTCTACCATGATGTTCTGCCTCTGAAACCACAAGTTCAAATAAATCCTTTCTCCTTCAAACTTGTTTTTCTCAGGTATTTTGTCACAGCAACTGAAAACCAACTAATACAGGTAATATAAATGTTGTTATCGGAACCCACAAGAAGTTGAAGAGAGTGGGAGATTCAGTCTGTCACACAACCATTAAAGCAATGGATGACACTGGAGGTTACCCCGTATGTCAGGCTCCCTGTTAGGCCTTCAAGGTTGGGGGTGAATATTGCATAATCCCTGTCCCGAGACTGTAACCTAGAATGTAGAGGTGTAGCAAATAACCAGGGCAAAAAGCCATGAAACAGCAGTGAAAAAAGTCTGAGAGTCTTCCACACCAACTAGGCAGCCAAGACTAGGACTGGGCAGGTGAGTTGGAGTCCTGGATCTGACACTTTGAAGCTGTGTAACTTTGGGACATAATATAATAGCTAGCATGTTCTATATGACAGGCACTGTGAAAAGCACTATAACATGCATTATCTTGTACCATCTATATAATAACCACAGGAGGTGCTGTTTCCTTTTTTTTTTTTTTTGCTTTTTTAGAATTTCATAACAATATAATAGGAAATTAACCATGGTTAATAGACTGTGTATTGTTATCTTCAAAGTAGTTGCTCAGGTTACAAGACAGAGGCATGAAAAATTGATCAAATGATATAAGCACAAATCATTCTCTTTAATGAACTAAAAGAAATTAGTAGTACAACTGTCTTAACTATCTTGTGCATATATACATATTTTTTTCTTTTCCCTTCCTTTTTTCTCCTTTCCCCCATCCCAGTTTCTCTTTCCTGTTGAACAGTTTCTTTCCCTTTCACAATATCTATCATAGATTTTGGAACTTATTCATCCTTTCTCACACCATGGAGACAACACAATGTTTACACATGTGAGTTTGATTTATTTCACTTATGAGTATGGTTCCAAGTTACATCCATTTACCTATAAAAGCCTTGAGTTTATCCTTCTTTATAACTGAGTAGTACTCTGTTATATAAAAATACCACATCTTTTTTTTTATCCATTCCACAGTTGATGGATATTTGGGTTGTTTCTAAGATTTAACTATTACAAATTGCACTGCTATAAATATGGGTATGCATATATCACTGTGGTATGATGTTTTTAATTCTTCTGAGAAAATATCCAGAAGAATGGGTCAAATGGGACCTCTAATCCTAGTTTTTTGAGGAACCTCCATATTGATTTCCACAGTGGTTTTACCAGTCCATACTCCCACCAACAGTGGAGAAGGGTTCCTTTTTCCCCACAGCCTCACCAGCATTTATTATTGGTTGATTTCTTGATGATAGCCATTCTTTCTGGGGTGAAAGAGACTCTCAGTGTTGTATAATTTGCATTTCTCAAATGACCAATGATGTTGAACGTTTTTTCATATATTTATTTATCATTTGTATTTCTTCATCTGAGAAGTGCATATTCATCTCAGATGCCCATTTTTGGATTGGATATTTGAATTTGGGGGAACTGAATTTTTCAATTCTTTGTGTTCTTGATAAAAAGTCCTTTGTCTGAGGGACAATTGGCTAAAATTTTTTCTCAATCTGTGGGTTTTCTCCTCACTCTGTTGGTGATTTCTTTTGATATCCAAAAATTTTTTAGTAAGATGAGATCCCAGTTGTTGATTCTTTGAAGTACTTCTCATGCAGTTTGGTTTTTGTTCACAAACTCTCTGCCTACCCCTGTCTTCAGGATTTCTACCCACTTTCTCTTCTAGTAGATATAGTGTTTCTGTTTTAATATTTAGATCTTTAATCTATTTTGACTTTAGTTTAGTGCATAGTGATAGGCATGGGTCTAATTTTAGTCTTCAGCATGTGGAAAGCCAGTTTTTCCAACACCACTTATTAAAAGGGCTATCTTTCTTTCAGTGAACATGTTTGGTTCATTTATCAAAGATAAGGTGGCTGCATGTGTTTGTGCTTGTGTCTGCATCTTCTAATCTGTTTCACTGATCTCAGATAGGTTTTGTTGCCAGTACCTTGCTGATTTTATCACAGTAGCTTTGTAGTATAATTTCAAGTCAGGGATTGTGATGCTTCCTGCCTTGCTTTTCTTGCCTAGGATTGCCTTTGCTATTCGAGGTCTCATGTTTCCAAATGAATTTTAGAAATGTTTTCTCTAGATCTGTGAGGTATGACAATGGTATTTTTATCAGGATTGCATTAAATTTACATAGCAGTTTTGGGAGTATGGCCATTTTCATATTTGTTCTTCCTATCCATGAGCAAGGGATATCTTTCCATTTTCTGATATCCTCTTTGATCTGCTTTTTCAGAGTACTGTAATTTTCAATGTATACATCATTTACTTCCTTTTTTAGATTGCTTCCTAAGTATTTCATTGTTTGGGGTGCTATTATGAAGGGTGTGGTTTCTCTAATTTTCTCTCTCATTGAGTTGTGCCATTTTCTTTGTAAGAGATTTGGAAGCAAACACCGTGATGGAATTCAGGGTACAGGGTATTTATTAGGACTCAATACCTGTGAAAGGAAAGGGGGAAGAAGTTTAAAGTTGATGAAGACCTGTTAAAGCCCTGGACCTCCAGAGTGGGCGTGGCCTGGTGGAATGTTCCACACTGGGCTATTCTCACCTCACTCAGTCCCTGGGAGCAGGACATAGTCTCCAGCAAGGCCACTCTCTGCAACAAAAAGAGACCCTAAAAGAGCTTGCTTGAGAAGCAAGTCCTCAACAGCATCTCTCAGCGTCTATCACAAGAATCTACCCTGCCAACTGCTAAAAGGATACCCTGCCAAATTGCTAGAAGGATTAGAACTCACTTTTGTAAAATAGCTTGGTGCAGAATAGTTGCTCATTGAATTGTAGCTATTTTTACTCAACACAGAACTCCTGGAAGATACGACTCCAGAAAAATGTCATCCACATTGTTTGGGCCTGACTACTTCCTGACCATGGTCCACTGACACTGGGGCTCATCCCAGCTACAAAGCACAGCACAGTGGCAGAAGGTTCTGTGGCCAAAGACAATGCCACTCAACAGTAGAGGTACCACCGTGAGAGAAAGCAAGGCCTGGCTTGGAGAGTGATTTTTTTTCTAAGGTAGCATGAGATAGACTGCTTTGCAAGCATTTAGTAGAGATATTTCATAAGAGATTGGATTCATGAAAAAGGCCCTTGGTGTGTGGGATGTCACTTGTTAGTCACCATGGGATGGTGACGAGGCTGCAAAGCTGAGCTCTGTGGGAGCCGAGGCAGAGCAGAGGCTGCGTGGACTTCATGGTCAAGTTGCAAGGAACCGTGATGGAACAGTGGTCATCAGCGAACCCACGCTCTCCAATTACTCACAGCAAGACCTGTTCTTAAAGCACAAAAATGACAACTCAGAGATAAAAAAACAGGCCTTCGGAACACGTGTCGCACAGCCACAGAGAGAAGTCCAGCTGCTTAATTCAGTCATTTTATCCATTCAGTGAAACTAGTTTCCTGATGTGCCTAATATTCGGAGACAACTGTTAATCTGCCTATTATATTTTATTAGGAAAGGGAGAGGATCAAATGGTTTATTTTTATGCTCTTTTCTGCATGTTTGCAAAACACTTCACATTTTCAGAGTGGTTTACATTTGTGCTTTCTAATTTTTTACCTTCTCTCAACCTTTGGGCTCCATCTGCACTGTGTTCCTGGTTCCTTCCTATTGCTGGTCCTTGCTACCTGTCAGAGCAACTTTTGAACCTATAGCTACCCAGTCCTAGGACAAGTGACCTTACTTTGGTCCCTCCTCCTCCTTCTATCACCCTCTTGACTCCTTGCAGTATGGATTCCACCACTGCTACTCTACAGAAAGCACTCTCCTGACAAATCCACAGGGTCTCCTCCCTTATTGCCTTTAGCATGGCCCCTCCAAAGCACCTGGCATCTCATGACCTTGCCCTTTTAGAGTTTCAGCTGTTTTTCTTACAACTCTAAGGACAGAAAATAAATTTAAAACTAGTTCTCACTTCTACCAACAGGCAATGGCTGCCTGGAATGCTGTGGTGAGAAAAAAATTCAAGTTACTTCAAGGATGCTATGATTGATTAACATGCCTGTCACAGACAGGAAAGGGGAGAAATGATACGTATTCAATACAGTCATCTACTTCTATCCTATAATCTTGTTTTTCCTCACTTCCTTTTGGTTTCCCCTCTTCTTTTTTTGCTTAGGCATTTGACTTGTTGGCCCCTAGTGGGGTCTACCTCCACCAAAGGTTGTTATAGGATTGCTAAAAGGATTAAGTGAGATGATATATAGAAGCCCCTTAAATATATTGGATTCTGAGTCAGTAGAAATTACCATAATCACCCTTGGTTTTTTTATTATCCTCATAGATTCACTGTTTTAGATGTCCAATGTCCTTTCCTTTGGCAGTTTTTCTACTTCCTTGGTTCTAGAGTCCATTTCTCCAGTCCTGACTACTCACTGCACTCCCAGAAATAAGACAAGATAGAGATCAGAAAACAGAAATCCATGCAAAGGGTAAGGAAAACACATAAAACTACAGAAGGTCAAATTATTTTCTTCCACTAGGAGTTGGCTTAATTTTTAACCAAATCAGAAAGCGTTAGAGGGAAAATAAGATTTTAGACACTTTTTCTATGTCTCCCTACCTCTTGCAGGGCATGATTCCTCACACCAAAAATTCTGACCTCAGAGTGCTTTGACCTCTGGCTCCACAGCAACATGGTTCCCTCATTACCTTTGCCTCATTTCTGTTGTTCTCTTTTTGCTCACCGCAGCCTTCTTCTCACTTCCTCTGAGTCTCCTTTGAGCCTCCCCAAGGGAAGAAATGTTTTATGAGGAGGAGAAACAGAAACACAGAAGATCTAGTAGATTAGATCAGAGAGATGTTGGGAAAAAATAAGAGGAAGGGAAGGCACAGCCAAAGGCAGGGCCCCTCTCCCCAGACGCCAAGTCTCTCTCAGCCTCCACTACCTTGCCTGCCTCTAGCTGAGGAGACACCGTCTTGACCAAACCATTGTGGAAGGACATTCTTCCCTCAGTATCTACTTTTCTATCCAAAAAGGATACCTATAATTCCACCATCTCTCTTCCCCTAAGCCAGGGGGCATCAGGAAGTTTAGCGGTGCTCAAGGTCAGACTGTGGCTCTAAGTGCTCTATTCCTCGGTTGCCTAGAATTCTCCCACTCTCTCGCTCAGAAGAGCAGGCTTTTTTCCCCTCCACAGCCTCCTCAAGAGCCTCACATTCTAGAAAACACAAAGGAGTCTTCCTCACAGAAGGCTTGGGCCAGCTATTTCTTAACTACTTGCTAATCACCATTCTGGGGCTTTTCTTTGCTCTCAAAATGGGCTGTTTTCACAGAGGACAGTTCAACCCTTGTTGGGTGGCACATGGGGACTTCCTTCTGGGTCCAACAGATGAAAAGTCTGTGCATGCGGCCAAGATCTTCCCACTGTTTGCCTCTTGGAGATGGGTCATTTGGGGTGAAGGCTCAGCCAGGAGACTACCTCACAGGCAAATAGGCCAAGTGTGGGTGCTGATATACCCCACACCCAAAGCTCCCAGCCCCTCATCCCCCATCAAAGGAACAGACTCGCCTAAGCATAAATATATTAGTTGCCTGATAGCATTAAACCACATTATAAAGAAACCCATTAGCCACCCTGGGCACTGCTGTCCTCTAGGGCTTCCCTAGCACACAGATATTTTATCTTTTTAATGAATAAAACATACGCTGATTGCCTAAAATTAAAAAGTGCAGTGGTAATGAATAATTCTCAGGAAGGATTCTGCAGTCTGTGCTTTTCGGGGATTCCTGTCTCTGCAGCTTGGGGACGCTCCTTCCCCCAGGACCCTCTCCCCTTCCTTCCCAGTCTGTTCTGCTTTCCATCCTGCCCAGGCCAGTGAGGGGCCAGGCTGTGAAGCAGGCGCTCAGGGAGCTGCCACAAACATTCCTACCATCCCTGCCGGATTCTTACGGCCTCTTCCGCCTCTCTCTCTCCCAGAAGCCCAGCTAATGAGAAACGCGATGAGCGGTGGTAACGACAGGCCAGGCCTGAAAGCTAAGACCTGGGCTCAGAATTGCGCCGCTCCCAGCGAGAGGCCTTGGCCACTTGCCCAGAGTCTGCTAAAACTGCTGCTCCAGGCTTTGTCACAGTTTGTGTCTTGGAGGAGCCATGAACCAGGGCTGGGCAGACACAGAGGGTTGGAACACTGTGGGGAAAGGAGGTCAAGTGCACAAAGCAGTGTAGCACTTTGGCCTCCACACCACTCCTCACACTTGGGGGAAGCAGGGAAGGAGTTATAAGAGCCCTTCACCGCCAAGTCTGCGATGTGAGCGGGGCCAGCCTCATCATCCGTGCAAAATGAAAATTTCAAGGCCCCTTGTTCAAAAAGTAGAAAAAAGAAGTGCTGAAATATAAAGATTTTAACTTCCTTCTCCAGTCCTGCTCTCTCTACTTGTCATGGAGACTTTTTTTATGTGCTATTAAATGTTAATCTAAGTAAAGAAAAATTAAAATTTGAAATATTAGCCTGAATTTTATCATTTTATTTTAGGTCATGCAATGCCATTTTTTAATGCAAATTTGAGAGAGTAACTTGTAGAACCACTGACATGACACAATTTGTATTTCATAGCTCAGATATGCATATTGTTGACTCAACTTTTTTTAAAATAGCATGCAGAGGGTTTCTCTAAAGAATAGGATGTGTATTTGGAAGTAGAGGAGGGCACTGCAGTGCAGAACCTACATGCCAGGGAAACCATGGTTATATTCAAAGGAATTGAAGAAGAGGCATTTAAAGGTAAAGTGAAGAGGACTACGTGAGTGACTTTGAAACAATAATTTTCTCTAGAGGATCAATAACAAGGGTTACATCAGTTCAAATCTAGCTGTGTGTGTGTGTGTGTGTGTGTGTGTGTGTGTGTGTTTAAAGTTGTCTGGTCTTTGTGCAAGGCTGTGGCTCTGGAAAATTCTTTCTTGTTATGAGGTTTCTGTGTAAAAGATTCCCTCGTTTGAAGTCTCCAGGCTTTATTTACTTATTTATCTATTTTTATTGCTGCTGTTAGGGCTTGACATAAGTGACTCTATTTTGCTTCCAACAACTATCTCAGTATTCTGTTCTTTCCAAAGCAGTGAAGATGCTGCACAAAACTAACTCAGCTGTCTTGCACACGCTGCCGATGCCCCCACCTTTGGCCTGCCAGTGGGGAAAGCACTGTGGTGGAAGGAGGACTGTGGATGGTTTTCTCTCTTCCTTTCCTTCTATATCATCAACTTCTGTTAAGTGGTTGGTTAATACAAACAAGTAATGCAAACACTGTATGCAAACAGAGCAGGAATAAATGGCAGACATGTGTTTTATTTATCCTCTGCTCACATGCATGCATCACTGCACTTTATAAAAGACAAAATCAAATATAAAATAATTAAGAATTTCAAGACAGTGACAGTACAGCATCAAAGAGAACGTGCCCCAACATGCCATTTCCCAAAGACAGCTTCAGAGAGGAGGCCCTGCAGACCTATGGCACGTCAACTATGACGCCAACCTGTGGCATAGTAGCCAGTTGCACTTGGATGTGACAGGTCCCACCTTAAGTAACTCAGAGGGAAGCCGGACCTGGTGGTGCACACCTGTAATTCCAGCACTCAGGAGCCTGGTCTACAAAGTGAGTTCAATGCCAGCCTGAACTGCACTGTGAAACTCTGTCTCAAAAAGACAAAAAAAAAAAAAAAGGTGATACAGAGGGAATAAACAGGCCTGCAGGGATTCAGAAAGAGGTTTCTGTTAGTCCACTTTCCATTACTGTGACAAACACCTGAGATTAAATCAATTTGTAAAGAGAAAAGAGTTATTTTGGCTCCGTATTTTGGAAACTGAGTCCATGATCAGGAGATCAATTGTTCCGAAGTCGGTAGGGTGGGACAGCTCATTGCGGCAGGGCACATGGCAAAACCATGCACTTCTTGGCTGGGATGCAGCAAAGACGAAGAGACCAGGGTCCCACAGGCCCCTCCAAGGGCACAACCCTCTAGGTCCCAGCCCTTACAGCCTCACCACCACTTCTGTAGAGCCCCAAGGTCTCTGGGGGACATTCCAGGTCTGGAAAATAGCGGGCCACAAAGATTAGCAGAGAGAATGCATTGTGGGTCCAGTCTGCACGGCCTGGAGGGCGAGGGAACGAACCTCCGAGAGCTGCCAGGGACCCATCTACAGGGTAAGGGCAGCAGCTGTCCCTCCAGGGACTCCTTCTGGCCAGAGACAGCACTGAAGGGGACACGACTGAATTTGGCTGGCGGTCACTAAGTTAGACTGATTCACCCACGTGTGTCTATTTGATCTCACCTGCTAGGTTAGCAGACTGAGTTTCGGCCTCAGATATTAAAATCTATTCTCTGAAGATAGCTCTGTTATGCACATCCCTCTTATCAATGGTAGAAATTTGTGAAATTGCCGTCCTTTTCATCACCCATTAAGCATATATCATATTGCTATAAACTATTTTAAACACTAAATATACGTTTATTATCTTGTTTATCATCTGTATTTCTCATCTTATTATCATCTTGAAATTTTGCTTCAAAGAACTTATTCATTTTTGTCATTGTACCTGTGCTGATATGATTATTTTGATTAATGTTTGTCTTTCCAGCTACACAGGGCTGCCGGAGGGAAGGGGTATTATGAGCCCACCAGTTTTCCCTAGTAGTTTACTAACCGTTGCACCAGTACACTGCTTAGCTCATGAGGGGTAACAAGGCATATGTATCACTTCCCCTTTCCTCCCCTCTTTGAATACACTCCTGGCTGTCACGGCGCGCATATTCTGCAGCGCAGCATCCCCCCTCATTCCCAACCACTTCACATTAGCTTGGAGAGTCTCTCTGTGTTCCTTACTTAAAGACTCATCTAAAGACTGGATTTCCCATTGAAGAAACTGCAGATTTGTGTTTGAATGATGACAATTCCCTAGCAGGTGGTAGTAAAATGTCTTATTCTAACATGTTCATGGCACTGTGACAATTTTCCAGCAAATAGAAATAAAATGCGAACTCTTGAGCAAGGGCTGCCTTTTCCTGGTCCTCACAAAGGCACCCTATGGGCAGCGTGCACAGCACTGCCTGATTGGCTAATCAATCCAAGCTTCAGAACATCTCCTTTCACACATAGGGGTCTGCTCCATGGCCTGAAAGTTCTACCTGATGAGATGTTGACACTGAAAAATGCATATATGTACATATATCATCTTCATAAATATGGAAGTAACAGGCCCTCCAGCACCAGCTGTTTGTCTGCTTTCAAACACCGAAGACCTATTAGGAGTATTTGATTTGCTTCAACCTGAGACACAACCATAAGGGCTCTCTGCTTTCCACCTTTCTCCTTTAATAAATAAGGAGAAGAGAAAGTCTTCTCTCACCAGTTCTAACAACTGGCCTTGCAGATGGGACTCATGCTCCAGAATGAAGAAATGCCAGGGTGGCAACACACAGATTAATTAGGCAGAAAATAATCTCCCTGCAGCAGTGTGTTCTGTTTTCTCTAACAAGACCCAAAATGATTTGTGCCACCTGTTTATGACTGCAAGCACTTGCCTCTAGTCCTTCAAGTACTCTATTAAAAACTTTTTGATTAACTTGGTCCCAGGGTCAACTTTTTGTTTGTTTGTTTCCTTGGAGTCCATAAATAGTGGTCCCATACCCTTTTACTTAGACAGCCACCTGGCACATCCGCAGGAAGCAGTCAGGCTTAAAATACCAGGGGCCTGAGCATTATTTTCAGGCCTGACATTACCTGAACGACAAGCTTTGTCTGATTTATAAAAATCTCTATTGCACAGGTGTGTGGAGTGAACCTTTCCCATTTATTTTAAGGACATTTTAGCTGTCAGAAGTTGGGAAGAAGGTGGCTTTGTTTTTACAAGGCTGCAATATTTTTCACTGTTAGATGCTGTGGGGCGATCGCATATGTGTGTATATATAGACACATCCTCAGTTTGGACCCAAGTCATAATAAATTTATGTGCTATTTACACATGACTCTAAATCATTTCACTAAGAGAAGCATGCAGACTAGAAATTCAGCTGTTCTTGCTGATGCATAAATGGCCACTCCTTTGAAAAGCATAACAGAAGGCAAGGAAAGAACGATATAGCTTCCACCGTAACCAGCAAACTGGCCACAATAACTTGCTCCTGTCTAGCTCTTAAGAAAGTGCTCACCACATGTGATCATATTTGCTCTTTATAAAATCCTCTCAAAGTAGAAAGAACCATGATTACCAGGCTGATTTAAATGAAAACAAAAGTAAACAGAGGAACTGATGCTTAGTAAAAAAACCTGAGCTTCTCAAGTTCACGCAGTTTGTAAACATCCCCAAAAGCCTAGACTGTGACTATGACACCAGACAGTCAAATATTCTTTCTAATCTATGCCGCCTCCAGAGGCCTCTAAGGCTGACCACCCACTGTAGGCTCATTCCGTATTTTGGATATTTTAGGATAATAATACAATAAGGTTTCATTTCCTAAGCCTAGCACAAAAACTAAAAAGCTATGTCTCACTATGAGCTTGGGCCTGGATAGGACTCAGCACCATCATGGATGGCAATGGAGGATAGGATGCCGATGTACCGCCACATTTGTTCCTAGACTCATGGCAGACATCATCAAGTGATCACTGCACTCTTCTCTGTTGGGTGAAATCTTGGATCTGGCAAAAAAGAAGTTGGCCTAACTTCTTGCAGCCTCATAAACCATAAACAAGGATATGGCTCCAAACTCACCCCCATTAGATTCCCAGGGGGTCAAAAGAATAACCACTCATGTCTCATCATGCTTTTAACTCCTTCTAAAGTTGGAATTCTCACTGAGGAATTCATCTTAATATGGTTCTTGGTCGTATCAATTACCTTTCATATATTAGTGGTTTCATCCATTTCACGTTGCTTTTGGCTCTACCTTTTGCTCCTGAGTCTCACTGTAGATCTGGCTAAAAGTAGCCAGCACCACCTGTGTCACAGCCTGAAGTTTGAGGTACCTTGAGATTTCCTCCACCAGATTAATTAGTCCGCCGCCTTTAACTGCAATCTCCTGAAAACTCTCAGGATAATAAGCAAAATGTAGACAGTGTAACTACCTAGTCCAACTACCAATGGAGTCCTTGTTCCCAGCTGAAACCTCCCAAGCCTGACCATTATGTTCAACAATCAATTTGACTCATTGAACTTTTCATATCCAAAATTTCTGTTTGATTTGCTTTTCAGAATCTCTCTTTAATGAATTGTCTTCCTAAATTCATTCAGATGTTTATTTGTATCCTCTTTGAAGCCATTCATTATTTGTAAAATCAATCTTTTGAATTCTTTGTCCAGCATTTCATTCATTTCAATATGTTTGGATTCAGTTTCTGAAGAGTTATGAACATAACAGAAACAGTTCTGCATGAGACATGTTGCCTTGTTTTTTTATATTTCTTGAGCTCCTATGTTGATATTTGCGCATCTGTTGGGGTGAATAACTTCCACTTTTATGTGAAGGTCTTCTCAGTGAACACCTTTTACTTTCTGCTTTAATCCTCATATCCCTCAAAGAGAAGATAAATCTCAGTAACAATGATCACACAAAGACAAACTAGATAACAACTTGCAATGTATTAATTATTACTTTCCTACCAGCCTGTTCTGAAACTGTTTTATTGTTATTTTTACTTTTTCTCTTTGAAATTAAAA
This sequence comes from Cuniculus paca, assembly GCA_004365215.1. Lineage (NCBI taxonomy): Eukaryota > Metazoa > Chordata > Mammalia > Rodentia > Cuniculidae > Cuniculus > Cuniculus paca. Next base: position 7,445 of record RJWT010016979.1, on the reverse strand, counting down.
CTAAAAGACAAACCAGATACAGAAATACAGTAAAAACCAGTTAAAACCCACAAATATGCCTCCCCAACTCCAGAGGCCCCCAGGCTGCACACGATGGGGCATGGCAAAGGCATGCCCCCAAGGAGAGGCGTGTGTGTCCCCAGGTACATCAGAGAGTGGGTGAGGCAAACAGGTGACTGCGTTCTTTGCTAGAAGCAGGTAGCCCCGAGAACAAGAAATCCCCTGGACTCTATCCTGGGGTTTCCAGACCCAGCCTCCTCGGGAAACACCTGCAAGGTGTCTCTCCTCTGCAGTAGGTGGTACCTGCCCTCCACAGGCTGCACTACCTGCTGCCTGAAATTCCCAGTGAGTCTGAGACTGACTCTCCCATCTGTCTGTACGACCCTGCCTTGTCCCACCTCCCACCCAGTCCCCGGGGACCCTGAATCATGGCTGTTCTGTTATTTTTTAATCCCCTGAGTAGCTTAGTCCCCAAGAGTAAGTCCCCTCTTAAGGCAGCTCCTGGTTATAGCACTCTGCAGTGGATTTTTCCCCCAAGCTAGCCTGCCATGCAGGAGGAGGCCCTTTCGGACCAAATCCCGGCACTGGATTTATAGCTTGCAATAACCATGGGTTTTTCCAGTGGTTAGAACTGCCAGTCCATTGTTTATCACTGGGTCTGCTAGCCTTCTCCCAGCTTCCCTTGTGTCTTAGTCATTTTCTCATTGCTACTTCTTTCTCACCATCTTACCCAGAAGCCATCAAATTTCCTATGCTAACACTGTACTTTACAATTACACAAAAGCAGTTCACATCAAGATGGTGTGTATGTCAGTCAGGATTCATGGTGGGAAAATAAACATCTCCATAGATCACTGGTTCTCAAATTCAGCGTGCACTGAAATCATCTGGAGAGCTTATTCAAACACAGGTTGCTGAGTACCATTCTCAGTTTTCCCTTTAGTAGGTCTGAGATGGTCCCAAGAATTTGCATTTCTGACAGGTACTCCGCATTCCTCACACTGCTATAGATTTTACAATCAGAAAAAAGGTTCTGTATTAAGCATAACAGGGATACATTAAATGTGGGCAGAATTGTTGACTATCCTAAAGGAAGCAAACTTAGCAGAGCTGCCACTAGTTTGAAGGTTACACTGCTATACCAGGATCCAGAGATTACTAATATCTTGAGGCCAGAAAATTCGGTAAACTTCTGGCTTCACAGCTGCTTCTTGATTCTGAGCTTGTTACTGACAGTAGAACATGGAAGCTGTTATAGAAATTCACATCTACTGCAGCCCACATATTTACAGTAACTCTTCAATGAAGAAAAGCCCTTATGCTACCTTCCAAATCTCACTAGAGTCCATCTGCAAGCAAGAGGGTCTGAGAAATATAATTTCTAGGTTTCTAGCCCCTGAGATACAAGAGAGGACAAAACTGGGAGTGGATGTTGATTGATAAGCAGCAATTATCAAGCAAATAACTAGACAGGCAGGGAGAGAAACAGGGAAGGAGGGGAAGGGAAAGGGAGGAAAGAAAAGAGGAAGTGTGTAACCCTTTTGAGCACAGAATGAAGTGAAATGTACAGTTATTGAATGGAAATTGGCAGTAGCGTAACTGGGGAAAAAATGGGCATGAAGAACAAATAGATGATTGTATCAGGCTAACAGCACAGAAGGAGTCACTTGTACAGGCACAAAGGTGCACTACTAGCATCAGATCCGTAATAGGTCAACAGAGAGATCAGTGTCAGGTTGGACTGAAGCAAGACTAAAATTCTAACTTGAAGTGTGTGATTGGTGTGACTAAGTTTTGTGATTCCTCCTACTTGTTTTCCATCCTATGCCTAAAGTGATCCCATATAGATGAGTAGATAAAAGTGTTCTTAAAACGGTGAGGCACTAGACAGATGTAGCCATCATTTTTCTTTTTCACTTTAAGGCGGCCATGTAAGAATGACCACTGAATTATTTGACAAGCACAGCAGGGATGCTCCCTCAAAGCCTCTGAGAAGCCGGAGGAGGTGAAGAGAGGGAGGAGGTGAAGGGAGGAGGATGCACGTGGCCTTCTTTTCTGCAATTCTCACTGTTGGACCAATCTTGCTTGGCTGCAGAACCTTGAGAACAGCTGAGCCACACTGCCTGCCAGGGGCAGGTGCTTAAACGGGACATTGAAGGACGGTAACTGCAGCCTTATTCTCCTCTTTTTGCAGAGCAGTTCATTGAAGTGATAAGTGTCCAGATGGATGAGCAAGAAGCTTCAAGTCTGGATTCCCAGGGCAGGCTGAGGCCCCAGGGACCATGTTCTAAGAACCTTGAAGGTATGGGAATGCCTGGGAAATGAGGGAAGGAGGAAGCCTGAAGCTGTCCCAAAGAAAGTAGAGCAAGAAGCTCTGAAAGCCCAGTGGTGGAAAAATGGAACATTTCCTAATGTAACTAATCAAGGTGATGGAGGAGTACAGAGGATGGCTTTGTGGTGGGGTCCATGCTACCCGTTTTTCATTCTCTCCAATATGAGTGGCACAGGCTGGTCCCCACTGTCAAGGCCAGGGGCACTATCAAAGCTAAGGATGAGATGGAAATGACCCAGTGGCCTGGACCCAAGGCATCCTGTAGTTTGTCCTGCAGGGCTGCTTTCCCATTTAGCATCACTGTGACACAAAAGCCTCAACTTGCAGACTTCCTCAGACTAGGGTAGACCCTTGAATTCTCAACCTGCAGAGACTTCTCTTTCTCTCTGTCTGCCTTGGTTACTTTTTTCTCATTGTTGAGACAAAATACCTGATGCCCAAAGTGAAGGAAGGAGAAGTTTATTTCTTACAGTTTTGGGGGTTTCAGTCCATACTCAGCTGGTGGCATGGCTGAGGGGGCAGCCATTCATGGTGGCTGCAAGTGGAAAGAGCAAACCAAGCAAAAGAGAGAAACACGCCCCCATTCCAACCTTACACTGTATGCTGGCTCCACCCCTAGGCAGGTGCAGAACTTACACTGCCAATCCCAGCACTAAACAATGAGTCAATCGCAAATGCTAGATTCAGTGGCTTCCATGACTACATGAGGCTTGGGGAGGGGCCACCTACCAACTCTCTCTCTCTCTCTCTCCCCACTTCTCTCTCTCCTCCCAGTCTTTCTCCTTGGCTGTTTTTATTTTCTGCGCTTCCTTTTTTTCATTGAATGACCCTTGTTGGCCTCCGGCAGCAGAACAAAACATTTCTCCACCCCCTCTCTCCACGTTTCTTCTCTTCCTGAACACAAGCGAGGTCAAGGATGCTGATGAGGCCCTGCCATCTGCCCTGCTGAGCTCTCTTGCTCTCCTAGCCTGAAAGTCATGCAGGCCTAGAGCTGCTGAGGTGGCTTGAGGCTGCCATCAATGACATCTTCACTCAAATTAGGAATACATTCTTTTTTTCTCTGACTCTTGCCAATGGCTTATGGGCTGTAGGTTGGCTTTTTTTTTGAGAGAGAGAATATTAACAAGTATAATTCAGGTACAATTTTGGGGAAGGAAAAGCAAAAACAAACCTCTTAGACCACTATTGGTCCAATCATGCATTCCTCATGCTCAGCTTCCCTGGAGTTAAAGACTGAAGCCCCAAATAATACCAGACTCTTCTCTTGTTATACTTGATCCCTCAGCACTATGGTTGGATGTCATTTATCCTCCCACCCAAAACCCTATCAATTAGGAGCCTGGTCCCTAAGGTGACAGTGTTAGGACATGATGGAACCCCTAAGAGGTTAGGACTAGTGAGAAGCTCCAGGTCCATTAAGAAAAAGGCTCTTGAAAGGGATTGAGGTTTTCTCCTGGGACTCTGGTTAATTCTCAAAAAGCCATTATAAAAAACCCAAGCTTGATGCATGAGTTACCATCTAGCTTTGTGTTTTAAAACATGATCCCTTCCTGCCATGCACAGTCCCACCAGTACCAGCAGCCATGAGGTGGGATCAGAGCTTATACTGTGTCATGTGGACTTTCAGTCTTCAATCTTGGGAGCTAAAGAAAATCCTTTTCTGTACAAAGTTAGCCATCCCAGGCATTTTATTGTAGCAATGAAAGATAGATTGAGACCGTGCGTGGGCTGACTGGGAGAGAGTCAGATACCAGCCCTCTCCTGTGAGTCAACACCATTTGCAGACTATGGGGGAGGAGAACAAGAAGTTAACAAGAAGCTAAGACCTCCTGTGAGTCAGAGCCATGCACAGGTTGACTGGGGGAGAGCCAGGCTCCAGTCCCTTCCGGCATGAGGGCAGAGAGACAAGAGCTAATGTTCCTCCCCTCTCACCACCCCCCACCCCAGTAAGCGACTAGCTGATCCAGAGAAACACAGACTGTGATGATAGCTAATGAGGTAAAATACAATTTAATGCTTGTAGTGTTTCACTGACTTTGCAGGCCTAAAGCTGGTAATCCGATCATCTATTCAGAGGATAACAATGCGCAGTGTAGCACATATGAGGGATCTCCTTCTGAAGGTGGTGGCCATTGTTAATTCCCCATGATTTTGTCTCAAAATCCTGTATCATCTTGATTGTTTTGTTTGGTTGGGTTTTAGTCTGTTTTATCTTGTTTGATTTTGTTGCATCTGATGGCATGCACAGCTATTTCAAAGATAACAAGATATATTATGGTAGACATTTTGGATTTACTATTGTCTTGTTTTGAAGTTTTGTATTGCAGTCATTGTTTTGTTTTTATTGGTTCTATTCTGTTTCTGTTTTGGTTGATTTTACTATGTCTGAAGGTATCTGCAGCTATTTTGAAGACAACAAGAGGCATTATGGTAGCCATTGTTCATTTCCTATTATCTTTTTTTGAAATCCTGTGTCACGTAAACTGTCTTGTTTTGATTGGCTTTATTCTGTTTTAGTTTGCTTGGTTTTATTCTCTCTAAAAGAAAATTTAGGGCTGGGGATTTAGCTAAGTGGTGTAAGCACTGCCTGGCAAGCGTGAGGTCGTGAGTTTGATCCCCGGTGCTGTAAAAATAAAATAAAATAAAATAAAATAAAATTTTTTAAAAATGATCTCTATCTGAAAAGAAAAAAAGAAAGAAAGAAACAAAGGAAAAGAAAGAAAGAAAGAACTGATACTCTAAGAAAAGTCTTTGGTGGACATGGCCTGTGAGCATAGACTCAGATGCTCCCTGTGGACTGCGGGTCTTCATATCAAACGATCTACTTCTACTAAACTTGCACTGCTGACCACTCACCCAAGGAAGTGAATGACTTCTGATGTTCTTCTAAAAACATGTTGTCCTTTTTTCTGCCTGTCCTTGAAGTAGCAATTTTCCCTCTGTGCACGCTGTGTTAGTGGCCAGATTGCACTGTGTGTCACACATGATTGATCAGATAAAAATTATGAGCAAAACATGCTGCTAGCTCTTCCTCATCCTGTGATTCTGTAAAAGCAGATATTGCCTGAAGGCATTGGGAACATTTTCCTTCCTGTGGTGGCCCTGTCACTGCCTTTCTTACCTGGACACATCCAAGAGTTTTCTGGGGCCAGGTTTTTTAGGCAATGGCATTCATGGCATGTCTCACAGAACTTGAAAAGGCTATGGGGCAATATACCATCTATCTAGACATTTAAAAGGCATTTTTAAAATGTCAAATGTCTATGCTCTGTCTGATCAGGTGAGCTTCTGCACTTCATTTCCACTTTATTTCACTCCACAGAGGAGGGTTTCTGTGGAAGCCACCAGCACAGGGAGAGAATGGAAAACTTGGTCATTATGCATCCGTTTTACTGGAAGGTCTGGGCTGATGTGGCTGACCCGTTTACAGGCTGTCCCTAATTTATCTGCATTTGAGAAACTGATCATGGACAGCTAAGTGAAAGTGACTCAGTATGACCTGCTCTGAGTTAAAGATGAGAGAATGTGTGAGTTAGCACGATGGAGGAAAAGGTACATACGGGTGGGAAAAGGTTTCAGCTGTGTGAGGCTCTTCCTTCCCAATTGGGATGAATTAGTTTCCAGGATGCCATTTTCCATTTCTGATGATGTGTGTGTTTTGTTCTGCTATCCCATCATTTGACAAATTGTTTCCAAGTCCAAACAGTTGGTATTTTTGATGTTAGGTGAATGTAGAACTGCAGGTGGACTGGAACTAGATGCATAAAGCTGGCTACGAGTGTGCTATAATTCAGTCCTACATCTTTTTATTTAGTAGTCAGGCTGTACTCGAAATGCTTGACTCATAAAAAGGAGGAACTGTTTGTTTTAGTAGCCCATAGCCAAAGGGAGAAGTGTGGATTGGACAAAAGGCACACATCACTCTCTCCAAAGGCCTGCGCATCTCCTAGCTTGGTTTCTTCTAGGTCATCCTGATTTTGTCCTGATAACTTCAGTCACATAAAATTTCGTGAATATTTACTGATAACTAGAAACACAAATGAACCATAGATATGGAACTAAGGGAAATGGCCATATTTAATAGAATAGAGAACAAAAAGTATGTAAATAGGGAGCCATGAAGAGTAGAAGCAATATTTTAATCAGGTGTGTAATTCATTAACAACTCTTTGCTGAACTGATCAGTATTTTTCTTTTTTTGAAAATATTAATTAGGTGTTTTCAGCACTGTGCCAGGATCTGGTAGTACATCAGTGAATAAGACACTTCCTCCATCCTTAAGAAGCTCAGAGTCCATCAGAGAACCCTACAGGTAAATCAGTGATCCCAGCACACCAAAGTTAAGTGTCATAATGGGAAAGTCTAGGGAGCCAAGAGAACACACAGAGGAGCCCCTAAGTCAGCCAGGTGGGGAAAGAAAGGCAGAGTCAGAGAAAACTTTCCAGGCCAAGCAGTATCTATTTTGTCCCTGGCTCTCCAGCTCTGACTTTGCTTCCTGGACATCATGAAGTGAGTAGATTTCCTCTACCACAGCTATGTGCCTGCCCCTTCATAGATCTAAAAGCAATGGCACCACCTGACCATGGACTGAAACCGTGAGCCAAAATAACCCTTTCCCCTCAGCTATTTGATCACAGCCACGGAAAGCTGACCAACGCAAAGGGTGAGGAAATCTCATATAGTTTGATGACTGGATCTGAGAGAGATGGGGAAAAAAACAATAAAAAATAATTCCATAGTGACAAAACTGAAGGCTAAATAGTGGTGTCAAATGAACATATAAGAAAAGGCTGAGAAAGGAAAACGGATGTAAGAAATAGGTTTGCTTAGTCTACTGTATGTTTGGTTTGCACAGTAGTAAATACAAGAGACTTCTGGACTAAAATGCCAGGAGAGAGTTGAGCAATGTGTCCAGGATGGCAAACAGAATAGTCGGTCACCTTTAATGAATCAATAGCCATAAAGGTTAGATATATATAATAGCAAAGAGCACTAACACGGAGCCATGGTTATGTCATTGTCTTAGATGTTTTAAATGTTTTGTCTCGGAGGGAAGACATAGACAGGCTCTGCTCAGAGAGCACTCCAACAAAGGGAGAGTCTGTTCACCCCG
>RJWT010016978.1:0-19594 GCA_004365215.1 Cuniculus paca | reverse complement strand
ACTTTGACTATGCCTAATTTATAAATTGAACTGGATCCTAAATATGTATGCATACAGAAATCCATAGAATGCATAGAGTTCTATAGTACACTTGGGCATCCTGAAAGGGTCTTGGATGGTACCTGCTGCAGATAAGGTGGGGGGGACTATTAATGCTAGATAGTCTTTACAGCATTATTTGAATTATTAAACTACTAGACAAAACTGTCTACCATATTATGATAATGGAGGAGAAATACCTTTATTCATAGAAGATGCATGCTGAAGAATTTAGAGAATAGAAATTTAATGACATGCTAATGTTCTTTTTTTTTTTTTGACATGCTAATGTTCTTAAATTTGGATGGTGGAAGATATGTATTATTGCTATTTCCATTTCTTCAATGTTGAACATTTTAATAAGTTTATAAAGGGTCCACTGAGAAGACATTGAGCAAATAAACTACGGTCTACTCGCACAATGTAGTTAGCTATGTAGTTGTCAAATCTGTCAAAATAGCAGGCATATTTCAGTAAAAATGATAATAAAGTATTCATTCCATGGAGAATATTTGGAAAGTTTTTTAAAATAAGACTCTGGAGCATGATAAAAGAGCTTTCAGAGGGCAGTCGCCTGCTGCTGAGAACAGTTTCAAAGCTGGATAGAAAACAACACATTCTTGGAGGCACCAGAGAGCTGCTGACCCGATGAGGATCTAAGGCCTAAGGCCTTGGAGAGAAGAAAACCTCGGGGGAGACAACCACTGTCACTGCCCCTTTTTACTTAGTTCATTTGCCTATTCTTGGCACTGAGGGGCAGTTGAGTGTGCAACTCCTGTGCACCAGTAAGAGGTCTGCGGGTCAATGGAAAGACGCCAGAAGAATCCTAGGAAATCTCAGAAGTCCAGAGACAAAAAATGAAATTTGAGAGTGTTCAGGCAGCAGAACACAGGTTAGGGACAAAAGTCTGGTGAAAATGGAAGTCCAGCAAAGTTAGTGCTGTGGCCAAAGCATTTGCTGAATTTTCAAACTGCAGAGGGTAGGAATGTAAGATGGGAGGCACAAGGCTCATGGAAGTCTGAGTTGAGTTTTCTATCATTTCACAGCACCAATGAGATAAAAATTATACCTCAGAAACCACTCAAAAGAAAGCCTTTTAAAGGCCAGTCACAAAGCTACAGGATAGGGAAGAGGTGAACCTAAGAAAATGAAATTTCATTACAGCTGTAGTGCAGTCCCTGATTGGATGCAAGTTACCACTTTGTCTTGTGTGTGGAAATGTAGTACCTTCTGAAGGCTCTACTGTTTGCTACATAAAATGCCCAACAACGTGTCAAAAATTACTAGAGATTCAGTTAGGGCCAAGAAAAAGGAAAAGAGAGCCACAGAGAATCTTGATACTAGAGTTATAAAATGTAGACTTAAAGTAGATGTGATCACTAGTTTCCAAAAATAATTTCATTGAAATAAAACTTTAAGAATTTAATAAATGAGTATAATGTTAGATTGTACTTATCAGAAAAGAGGATTAACGTACTGGTTAGAGAAAATATCCTGGCAAAAACACAGAGGAAGAAAGAAAAATATGAATGTCAAAGTATATTGGATATGGTAAGAAAACTTAGCAAGTATGTAATTGAAATTCCTGAGATGAAGGAAAAAAATCAACAGGGCAAAAGCTGTATTTTGGAAATCGTGGTTGGATAGTTTCTAAAACTGTAAAAAAAAAAATCTTGATACAGATTCAAGACTCCTAGAACTCCAACCGTAAAAAATACCAAGGAAGGGATATATAAACACATTATAATGCAATTGGTAAAAATCACAAATGGAAATTCTTAAAAGCATTATAGAAAAAACAGGTATAATCTGAAACCAAACCTTGTAAATCTGTTAGACTCATAGCTGTCTTCCCTGAAGAAACTAATGAAACCAGATTAAAGACTGACAGCTGTCTTCATCAAAAGAACAAATGAAACCAAGATTAAATGAAAAAATATTTTTAAAGCCAAAGAAAAGAAAAGAAAAGAAAAGAAAAGAAAAGAAAAGAAAAGAAAAGAAAAGATTGGTTTAGGATTCTGAATACACAGAAAATATTTTTTAAAATTTAAGAAAAATTAATGACATCTCCATCCAAACAAAGATTAACTAAATTTATTGCCAATATTTTCCCACTAAAAAAGTAATAATCCAACAGGAAAATACTCTTAGAACTAGACATGGAACAGCAATGGAAGCAGCCAATCTTTGAATAAATATCAGCGATGAAAATGTACTGTCAGATTGTGAGGACAGATTTTCAGATCTAAAAGACAATGTTATAGTTGGTGATGTACAAATGAGAGATAACCTTAAAAAGAAAGTTTGGAATAAGGTGTTTCAAGCCCTAAAGTAAAATAATCCAAATTGTTTTTCAAAATTGATGAAGAAACAAAATATTTCCATGACAAAGAGCACCTAAAGAAATTCATGACCACCAAACTAGCACTCCGAAAAATTCTCAAGGATTCCTAGAAAGGTAATGGAACTAACAATGCCAAAAGCTCCAATAGAATGAATGCACCAGGCAGTGTAGCAAATAAGTAGTGAGTGCCACAGAACCCCTTATCGACGGGATAGCAATTGCTCTAACAGTATGAATTAGCTTCACCTAATTTTCAGTCCTATATAAATAAAATCACGAAGTGCCTGTTCTCTTATGTTTGGCTCCTTTTGCTCAATTGTATGTTCGTGAGATACACCATGTTTTCTCTAAGCATATAGTGGTGCTAGTTAAACAGGTGACTTCTCTGTGACAAACTGTGCACGTAAAGTATGTGCACTTCTTACATGTACATTGCAGCTCAGTTTAAGAATCTCTTTAAACTCTACCATGCAAAGAAAAAAGTGGCACTCACTGATTCTGGACACAAACTTACAGACCTCAAGTGCTATTTACATGACCTAACTGTGTGGCCTCAGGCAAGTAACTTAATTACCTCATGCCTCAGTTTCCTTTCAGATAGTATCACAAAGCAAATTATAACAATGATAATAATGACTGGTGCTTCCTGGGGTTAGTGTGAATATTCATTAAGTTTATTAAAAATGTGAAACACTTGGAGCAATAATGAGTACAACCTAAGAGCCAATATAGTAATCATAACTCTTTTTGTCCATTCTTTTTGACAGCTTGCATTTTGATTGACATTATATGAAGTGTGACATAAATGTAGAATGAACGTTTAAGTTTTTAAAAATTATTACAGAAAAAGACATTAACCCTTCTCAAAATGCTCCCCTTGCTGCGAACGTATTTGTCACAACTCTCTTGCTACTTTCTGAAGCAGTTCTGGAGGTCTTCTTTCAAGAGTGTCTTTAGTTGCATTGCTGTGGTTGTCTTGATGGATCCTCTGTTCTTTCTTTCTTTCTTTCTTTCTTTCTTTCTTTCTTTCTTTCTTTCTTTCTTTCTTTCTTTCTCTTTCTTTCTTTCTTTCTTTATTTCTTTCTTTCTTTCTTTCTTTCTCTTTCTTTCTTTCTCTTTCTTTCTTTCTTTCTTTCTTTCTTTCTTTCTTTCTTTCTTTTTCCTTTTTGAGACAGAGTTTCACTGCATAATGCAGGTTGTGCTTGAACTCACTATGTAGTCAGGCTGACCTTGAACTGGAAGCAATCTTAGTGCTTCAGCCTCCTGAGTGCTGGGATTATAGGCATGTGCCACCACACCCAGTTTAATGGATCTCCTGAATCATCTCAATGATAATTTTGAGTTTGTAGAAGAGCCAGAAGTGATATGGTGCCAGTCTGGTGAATAAGGTAGTTGAAGAAACATCATAATGACAGAAATTACCTTAAATGCTTTATGTTTTAGATTATTCAGGATATCAAGGCAGCTACTGCAATGCTACTGAAGACACAAAAGCAGGCTTCCAGAACTGCTTCAGAAAGTGACAGGAAAGATAGATTTGAAGCAAGGGGGAGTGTTTTGAGGGCAGTTAGTGCCGATGTGTGTTTCACTGTAATTTTTTTTTTTTAATTTAAACATCCACTCAACATTTTGATCACCCCTTGTACTTGGGGTTATCTTTCTGATCCTGGTTACCTCTTGAAATTTCCAGTACATAAGGAGAACCCTTTAGTTTGCAGTTTACTCACTTAAAAATACTTGAAAAAGTGAAGCAAATGCTAGGCTTACGGTCTTGTGTTCACCCTGGGCGAACTTTTTTCATTTCTATTTCTATATATTTTTCTTTTCTCCTTTTGTTTTGTATTCTTGGCTCATCATCTTACACAGTTTATTCTTTTTTAATCTTCACTCTCAAACCTCATCCTCTCTCAGTTATTACATGATTTTTAGACCCCATTTATTATTGTTAAATTTATATGCTTTTGTAATGTTCCATTTTTGTTTCTTGTATTCACAAATTATTTTGGCAAAGACATTCGTGCTCATATTTATAGCCACTTTACCTTTAAATTTATGTTTTCCTGCTTTCTGTGTGCACTTTAGTTCTTTTATGCCAATAACTCTCGCTTACTTGTATTTCTATTTTGATTTATATTTCAGTTAGTATAACTTTTAAAAGGACAGGATACTAGTAGAATATTTATGTCTCCTTTTACATCTAACAATGTATTCTTGTTGTCCTAAAAGTAACCCAAATGTAGCAACATAATATAGTTGACTACGGAACTCTTGGATCCCATGTCTTTCCTTCAACCCTCTGTAACTTTTTGTTCATGTTTTCCACTGATGTGTGATTTTTCTTTGTCTCCCTCTTTGGCCAAGCTCCCCCTTGTCAATTAAAACTGTTCTTTGTCTGCCAGGAAAGCCAGAGGGGAGTGCTCCTAAGTAGTGTGAAAAGCCTGCCCTCCATTCCATCCACTGGGTGGTCCTGCGGAGATTACAAGGGGCAGGAAATTCATGCATGGTTATACATCCTGCCCCATACAGTGACGCGTCTACTTCCTGCCCCCGCATCCCTGTGACCTTCGGGTTTCTATCTGGTTCCAGGTTTTGAAATCACTCATGTCCTGTCTCTAACAACCATCCTCTCCCTCCCTCATCCTTGTACCCTTTAGAGCAGTGGAACAGAAATCCTGTTTGCTTTCACATACTCTCTTGGAAGAATAAATCACTTAATTTTGCATTAAAGAAAGACATTTCCTGATAAAATGAAAAATCCCTCTTTTATCAGTGAATACTGTAATCACTCCGTTTTGTCACACAGGAAGTCGAGGTTGAGCCAGGGTAATTCCAGCATAGGGAGTTTGGCAGAACAAGCACACGGATGCTGGAGGGGGCAGGAAGTGTCTCAAGAGGGGGCAGGAAGAGGCCGAACGGTGAAGAACCTGGCGGCACTGAGGCCTGTCCAGCCATTCGGACCTGGCCAGGCACGCCCGCCCGTGGAAGCGCATGGGCGCTCTTGGGAGGGCACCGGGGGGCACAGACAGCGTGGCGTGAGACCTGGCCTGCACCCTGGCCTTGGCGGTGCTCGGGGATCTGCAGGGATGCAGCTGGGACGCAGGCTCTAACAGAGCATCGCAGTGGGCGTCTGCCCGCCCACCTTCCTGTGTCTGCATGGAGTGGCTGCAGCCGGGCGAAGGGCTGCCGGGGAGCACTGGAGCTGAGGGAAGGGACCCTGTTTTTGTGGACAAGCGCAATGGAAGGAGCTCAGGAGACGCAGCCCCAGGAGAGCCCCGCCGAGTGCCCTGTCAGCGGGTCAGCGCCCAGCCCTGTTGAAGAGGAGGAGGCACAGAGGCTGGAAGGCAGGAGGGCCTGGGCCCGCTGGGAACTTCTCCAGCCTCCGTGCCCACATTGGCCTCTGTGCAGCTTCCCACTGCCAATTCCGGACAGACCTCTGTCCACGCCAGGGGCACTGCAGAAGGTACCCTGGCCCGGTGGCCTTGCCTTCTGTTTCTCGGATTAGTGTTGAATTTTATCCTAGGCCAACGTGCTCCCTACCACCGCTCAGACAGCGCCCCAGTGAGCCGCTGGAGGAATCCCAGAGAGTAGTGTGGAGAGGAGGGGGTCCCTGCAGCGCGGGAAGCCAGCTTGGGTTGCCCGAACCACGACAAGTGAAGACGAATTGTCTTGGGCAGATGTAAAGCATATAATAGGGTTAAAGTGTGTAATTAGCGAAAGTTCCTTTTTTATAATTCAACTCACTAAATTATGAAATAACACAGCAAGCTCACATTTAATTAAATAAGAAAACTTGCTCATCTGCCCGGTAACAATGAACGCCTGTCTCTGAAGGCACACGGGCAGCTGGGTTGCAGTACCAGGATGGTACTATGTGGGTGTCACTTGCCAGGCTGCAGGCCTGCTTGTCTGGTGCAGTCCCCGTGGATTTCCAGCCCGGGTGGGAGGTACCGTTAGCACTGCTGTCATGCAAGCTGGAGCACAGGCAAACGAGTAACGAAAACTGTTACCAAAATCACACAGTAAAACTTCTCAGTCCTTGGGGTCTCCTTCCTGGCCGCCCAGGCCACATGCGGCCCATGAGCCACAGGTTGGGCAAGCCCTTTAGAATTCCTTGCAGTTACACTCAGTCTTATGGTTAATACATTGTGTCAACTTGAGAAGTTTAGAAGTTTAACTGAAAGACTCAGCATGGGGCCAGGGTCCCTAGTTTGTAACATCCTCAGTTTGTAATATCTTCATCCTGTGCAAAGGAGGGCAAGGACATTTTGTGAGTGTTACACCCACCCTGAAGGTTTTGCGGGGGAGGGGAGGCTGAGTACAATTTGAGGGTAGAGAAGAGGCTTACATTTTGGCTCTTTTGCTCTGGCTGCTGCCTTGAAGTGCTGTCTCTGTGCCATGCCACACTGCCTTGGACCCAACTGATTATGGACTGAAACCTCCAGAAACTGTAAGCTAAATAAACCTTTTCTTCCTTAATTTTGGGTGTCAAGTGTTTGTCTCAGCAAGGAGAGAAAGTAACCAAGACACTCAGTGTGCCACTTACATTGTAATATAGTTTCAATAGTATCATATATAACTTGCTTCATTCTTTTGTCTGATCAGCTTTTCTCAGTGAGAAAAACAGTGCTCAGAGCACCTAATAGGAAATTTACCAGTTTGAGAAAACTTTTAATTTAGTTATGTTCAAATATGTTATTTCCCATTGCATAACTTGCTTTTCCATTTCTCTATTATTATATTATACCTCTACCTTTTAACTGATGGTTTCTAAAATATTTTCACTGACCAAAAGACCGTATTGTTATGTTTAATTTTCTTCCTGAACAATATTGTTCATGAATTTGTTTGGTCCCATACTGAAGGAGGGTTTACTAGCATACATGTAAAAGGTTGAATTCTTCAGCAGATGCTACCCATTTCAAAAGACGATCATGGTAAATGCTATAGTAATTACCCTCTTCAAGTCAGAATTTCTTCTCCTATTCATAAGTAATGTTTACCTATCTGAACAACACTGACTTAGAGAGATACAGTTTTTGATAATTCGTTCTTTAATCAGCTCAACAAGTTTATTAAGGCAGTGGAGTTCTTCCATAACACTGTTCACTGCTTCATAAATTTGCATAATTCATTTGCTAAAGGGACTTTGAGAACTGTAAAAAAGAAGTAGCCTTCCCTTGATGGATAATTTTAAGTCAATAAGAACATTTGAGGCCACAAAATAAACTGAGGATTCTCTCAATTGCATTTGGTGGAGAAAGCCAGTAAGTTTTAAATTTGAGAAATTGACGAATATTGAATGGATGCAACAATCACAAAAATCCTTCAGTTGTTCACTTCAAAGAGCGGTGAGGTAGTAAGAGAATAATTTTGTGACTACTAATTCAACATCATTATTAAAGGTACAGGTGCGGTTTGAGCAGCAGTAATTCGTCAGCATTTTCAATAGAATCATTTGTGCTTTGGCTGAATTCTGAGTAAATGCTGTTTGCACCTTTAATACGCTTGCATTTGTACTCTCTCTACCAGAAGTAGTGCAGTTGTTTCCTTAACTCCTCACTAAATGGGAGCATTTTCTACAAAACAAAGCAAAACAAATACTGCCCCCCCCCCAAAAACAAATCTTGCTTTTGTTTCTGAAGTCTTATTTGGAAGAGATTTTACTTATTGCGATAGTGGACACCAGCCTTTTTCATGAAAAACAAATAAAGTGCAAGCAATGGGAAACTTTTTTTCATTGTGATTACTTGCAGTCACACAATCATTAAAAAAGAGGTGAGACTTAAGTCTTTGATAGTCTTCGTAATAGTAAACAGAGCTGTTACACTTTTTGTTATTGCAGTAGATTTCATCCTGGCACTTGCAAATTTGCTTGCAGTTCTGGAAACAGAAGTACTTCCTGTAGCGGTATGTTCGAACAACCGTTTGAGCGGGAAGAGCGATGATGATATAGAGCGCAGCGAGCCGTTACAATTTCTGCCGTGATTATTTTGTCTTCTTCATATGCACTTATCTTAATCAAAAAATTTGTTGCCACTTCCTTTGGAAGTAGTTGGGAAAAACTGTGTCCCTTAAGCTTTGCTATCAGTATTTGCTGGCTTACACCTGACTTCCAATTTTCAATACTGAATAACAGTTACATATGGTTAAAAAAGTTATCAACTTTCAGTTTTCGATGCAGAGTAACACTTGCACACTATGTAAAGAGCTATAAAAGATATTTTCTATATTTAATAAATGTTCATTGCTTAGAAAATTCACCACAAATCATAGATGTATGTTTTGACATTTGAGGGCTTAAATATCCACAGAGAGAGAATAGAAAATAGCAACTGTCCACCGTTTGAAATACTTGCTAATCTTACCTCTTCTTTACTGTGTCTGTCATGCATAAATCTAAACGTGCATGTTCAGTAAACAGGGCTGGGATTGTTGAAAAGGCAAGAACTTAGGAACAAAGACACCTAAGGCAGAGCAGGATGAACTTCCCAATGGTCTTGGGTGAGCTGCACTTGTCAGGAACGGATTCCAGAAAGACCCCAAGCTGGTGTTCTATGAGCATAGTAATGGGAAACCTCGGGTGCATGGACTGACGGAGCCCCACCTTGTGGGTCCAGGCCCTGGATTAAGATGATCTCTGGGTGGAGTCTGGAGCACAGCCCCAGTGAGGGACGGCAAGGTCTGCTCTTGTTGGGAAGGCGGCCGGGCTCTGGCTGAAGGGCAGGAGACTGCTGATGAGGTGCCAGCTGGCTGCCTGAGTTCAAAGTACGTGCACTGACTTGAAGCTAATTCTAACCGTGGTTACCTGCTGTGTTTGGCACCTTGGCCAAACACAGCTTGCTCCTTTTTTGAATGTTTAAAAATAAGTTTATGGTATGCTCAGACTCCCTCCTTCTTGCCACCAGCTCTCTCTTCTGTCTTCTGTTTAGCTAAAATTTCAGAACTAAAGTTAAAGGTTGTCCAGATCTTTATCTGTAGAAGTGTGTTTTTCAGTCAGTGTTGTGACTTAAGGGCCAAAGTCTGTGACAGAAAAGTGTCTAAATGCTGAACTCTTGAAGTCAGTTGAAAAGAAGATCCAATTACAGAGTATTTGGAGTGTCCTGGCAAAAGCAACACAGGTTGCAGGCAAAACTGTATATAGCATATGTGCTACATGCACAAAATGCTTGCCTACCTTGTCTGTGATGGCAGAGGGCAGAAAGGGCTTCCAAGAGCATCCCCAACCCGGCATGACCTCCAAGTTGGTATGGGCTGACCTCGCCTGCTGTCTGCAGGTGGGTGCAGGCCAACTTGTCCCCTGCCTGGAGCAAACAGCTCTGCGTGGAAGGTTCCTGCAGTGGCTCCCACTGGACCATTTCAGCTCTAATTACAAAGTCCTGTCTCTCATGTGCACTCTGCACACACAAATGGATGTGTTCTACCACCAGCCACTCTCTTCTTTGTCAATGGAGATTTTATTCCTGTTTTTTCATTTAATTTTTAAAAATATTACTTCTTTATTACAACCAATTTCCTTCCTTCTGCTTATCTTCTTATCTCTCAGTCAGTTCCCTTTTCTGGAATCTGGTTTTTTTTTTCCTCCCCCTGCAAATCTCATTTATTGTTGAATCTTGTTTTTTATTTTTTACTTTATATTATTACTGTGAACACAGAATAGATATGAAGTAGAAGACTTTTTCTAGTTTACATCTTATTAGAAATTCCCTTTTCCTTGGTCCATACTATATTTGCTCCTTTGACGATTATTTCTATTTTGGATACTTTTCCCATGAGCTCTTGATGAAGTTTTTCTTCTGTAAACCAAGTGAGGTACATTCTGGCTTTTGCTGTTTTCAGGTCTTCCGAGCCTCATCAGCCAGATCTGTGATGACTCCCGCTTTGTGATGCTAGTTCAGGCTCCTTGACAGCAGGACGAGCTGGGGCTTGAGCTGGCTCTGGGTGGGGTCATTACCCTGACACAATCGAGGGGGCCAGCACATCTGCACTGTAATAGCCTTTCTGCTCACTCTGAAGGAAGAGCTTCAGAGGTCACACATCTAGCAAAGCTGGCCAGTCCTGCGTCGTCTAAGAGCCCTAGTCCGAAACCCAAAGGAGCAACAGGCTGTAGCTTTGCTGCTGGGAGGCAGGTGCTAGGGACGTAGTTCTGGAGTGTGACTGGCTTGGCAAATCCCATCTAGCATCTCCTGGGCATCTTTTGAAGCAGCCCAGAATAAGATAAACCCCAACCAGTCTCCTCTTTTCATTCCAGCTCTGAAAGGACAGCACACTCAGCCCATGGAGTTGGGGAGACAAGCTCTGAGTTCACAGCCCTGTGCAGGGAAGAGGTTCGGAAGGAATGAGTGAGGGGAGTGCTTTCCTGGTTTACAGGGTACTTTTTGGGAGCTGCTGGGCCTTTAGAAGATAGAAGCAGGATACTTTGGGTTCAGAAGAGAAGGAGGACAGAATGAGGCGGAGACCTGTATGAGCATAAGAAGTTTGTCTTAGGTTACAAGCAGGATGATTCCCTTTGGTACAGAAAAGCAGTGTATTTTTCCTTGCTTCGCACCACCCAGCCCGTTCCGACCCTAACTTCCGTGTTGATTGTCCAGTCTTTCTGCACATGGCTCCTAGAATTAATGTCCTGAACAAAATATAGGGATCCATGGTCTGACATGAGCAGGGTCTTTGAAGACTGTCGAGAATATTTGCAGTAATGGGCAAATAAGCAATCGATCCAGGCTTCAGCCAGGCTGGCATGCAGCTGTATGTCCAGGTTGCTGAGGAAACTTCCCTGCATGGAGAAGAGATGGGGAGCTAGACTCAGAGTGAGAGCATCACATGGACACACAGACTCCACCAGCTGAAAACAGCTCAGGAGGTAAGAAGTCTCGTTTCTGGAGACTGCAGTGTCCTGAGAGGAAGAGCAAGTGGAGAGGCGTGGCTTAAACAGCAGCCAGGAACTGGCATCCCTGACGTTACTGATGTGACGCCCTGCAGCTGCGGGTATGCTCGGCCCACGGCTGAGGTCAGAGGACCTGACTCGTGTGTGGGAGGCACAGTGTGGTGTGGGCACTGTGGGCCAGGCCGGGCCCTGGAGATGCTGCAGGAGTCAGGAACTGAGTTCGTCCTGACCTCGGGCCAGGCCCCGGTCTGTGGACTGGGCAGGAGGGGTAGCTGCAACCCCGGGACCCAGAGGAAGCACTCCCTCAGCTCTGCCCGGCGTTTCGTTACTGAATGCATTTCTCTGATCCACGCTGCTGCTCAGTGTCTCACCACCCGCCCTGTGTCTGTTGTTCCACCTTCTGCATGTTCATAACCTCGTCTGCCCTGGCGTACTCCAAAGGGCCCTGGCCTCTACACTCTGTGTCACGTTAATCATCTTAAAGTTCACAGCTGCTGAAAACAAAATCTTCCTTGATGTACAGCCTCGTTTAATTTCACTTTCAGCCTGTCACGTTGTAGTTCACTAGCTTACTGTTAAGCTCAGGAAAATCGCTTGTGATCTTTTACCAGCTGCCTCCTTCCTTTCCTGTGATGCTGACTTGTGGGAGTTCACTTTTTCAATCAGAGAGTTTAGAAGGCAGCGCATTAAGCAAAGTCAGTTTAGAATTCACCTCCTTCCTCCTTTGCTTCTCTTCTGAATAGAAAACTGTTTGTGTTTCTAGGGGGAAACCTGGACTTGGAACTCTGACCTCTTAATCTGAGAGCTAGAACACCAGCAAACCTAGGTGTGAGCCTGCAGATCTAGTGCAGGTCTTTTAGGACGGTTTCTTCCCTCAGAGGCTTGAGGGCTCCCCTCAGAGGAGCCACCTGAAGGAAATCATGTTTGGAGGACGCAAGCCTCTCAGCCCTCCCCCGGAGCCCAGGGACCCACGATTGTAACTTCATGGAGAAGCCAGATCTGGTGTTTGACACGGCTGGGTCCTAATCCGTGTCGGCTAGGACAGGATGTCTGTTGGAATATGGTCCTTTATTTTATACAGTTCAGGAGTTTCACTGGCTACCTGCTCCATGTAAGCTTTTGGTTAGGTATGAGAAATTCACCATTTATAAGAGAAAAATGAGTCTGGGTGTGCCATAGTTATTACAGGGTTCTAAACACTTGTTACTCTACTATACGCCACTTGCCAACATATCATTCTTTCTTTATGACAGGCTTGTGAGTTACTGCTTTTCCACAGGAAAAGTTTACACAAAGGCTAATGGCCTTGAATTTCCGTAATATAGAAAAATTATTGCACTTCTCTACTAAGCTAGCTATATTTCTATGTGTCTTCTGTGTCTTCTATTTATATTTATCTCTATCTAACATCTTTAAACTAGCATTTTTTGTAATAATAAAGGCAACATAAAGCACAAGTATGTTGATTAGCAATAAGCAATATATTTATGTATGCATGTGAATATATATGCATATATTATGCTCTCTTTATTCAATTATATTTTTACAATAGTGAAAATGAATGAGTCAAAGTGACATGAACCAATGTGGATAAATCTTAAGCCATAATACAAAAAAAAAACCCTTGTTATAAAATGAGATGCATAGGATGGTTTCATTCATGTAAAGATTTATATAAAATCAAAAACCTTATTTAGACAAACTTCCATGCATGATGAAAAATGACATAAATGTGGATTAAGTATCAGAAATTGAGGGTATAAAGAATAGGGGAACCAGGTAGAGCGGGACAAATAGCGGGCTTCAAAGGAATTGGAAGTTCCACTAAGACTGGTCTGAGATGAACATGATACTCTTTGTTATAATAACTGATGAATATAACCTTTTGTAGGATGGCACTTTCATAACAGAAAACAGGTTAGCAGACAGGTGGAGCTATGATTTTTGCTCCCGTCTGGCTCGATGTTGACCAGCTACTGTGCAGGGGTTGTGGAGGCTGGGGGTCGGATGGGACAAAAGCCAGAGCTGCCTGGGAAACTCAGAGGCAGTGGGACCATTTCTCCTCTCACAGCCTTTGCTACCTGTGTGACTTTCCTCAGGTCTCAGTCTTTGAGCACCAGTTCCCTTCCTATACATTGTTTCTCCTTTCTCAGGGAGCCTGAGTCCTGGCGATAATTATTGACCCAGCTACAATGTGATGACTATGTATTGCAACTGCTGAACACTGGTTTGAAGATGTGTGCATTTTTCTAAGAATTTAGCCACATATTTTTGCCAATTTGAAAAAGAAAAATCATTTTAACTGAGTCCATAAGTAGTTTCTGAAAGAATTTAGAAACTTGTAGTACTGCACCAGACCCTCACACCATCTGTTCTGCAGCGCCCTCTTCCTTCTCTCCTGATCACCAACATCTGAGCAACTTTCTGCATTCGCTGAGGACGTTAGTGTCTTGCTTACAATATTTCTCTCTATCCAAATTCTGCCTATAATAAATTTATTTATTATAACTGTACTGAGTCCCTATAATAAATTTATTGAGTGTCTACAATATCCAAGAAAGTGAAATATCTAGAAGTTATGGTGAGGTAGGAAGAGTTTTGTTTTAGCAAGTTGAATTTGAGGTCCTTACCAGGCATCCAAAAAGAGATGTTGCATATGCAGCTGGGTACAGAAGTCTGGAGTTCAGGATTTGAGGAGACTTTGGTGGTGGCTAAAACTGTTTGAAAGTTACTTATCAATGGCATAACACTTACATAAAGCTAACTTCCATATAAAATTGCAGTCTATGTTAACAACATGAGTCCCTTTTCTATTTCCTTCTAGGTTTTTTTGAGGTGTATATTTTAAGTGATCAATACCAGATTTGATATACATGTACAGTCACCAACTGCATAATGATGGAGACATGATCTTGGAACTATTCTGTAAGATTCTGTCATTGCATGAGCACCCTTGTATGAATTTACACAAACTAAATGACCACAAGAGCACGAGGCAATTTAATCTTCTGAGGCTGCCATGGTGTACCTGGCCCACCTTGACAAAGCATCCAACCTCTGTGCAGCAGTGCCTGGCTGTGTGCTGTGCAGTCATCACTACACAGGAGCTAATTAAACACCCATCACCTTGCCTACTCACCTGTTCACTTATGTGCTGAGAACCCCTGAGATTTACTCTCTTAGGAAATTTCCAGTATGCCATAGAGTACAGTGCATTGGAGTTGCCACGGTGTACGTGAGCTCTCGCAGCTTACTCGCCCTGCTAACTGGAGCTTTGCACAAACAAGGAGACTTTCTTATGGCAGGATTCTTGTGAAATCCTGGCATTATTGTAAAGTTACATGGTCACAAAAAACTTGAGTTCTTTAAACGGCTGAGAAACTTTTGTTGACACTGATGTGAGACTTTTTTTTTCACATTCTCAATTTTCTACACAAGGCTTTTAAAGACATTTATATTTAAAGGCCTTAAAGTCTGGTTCAATACAAATTTACCTATGTTGAAATGTAAACAGTGAATCTAATGCCCCTGAAAATAGTTATATATCAAAGTTTTATATAAAAAAAATGAAAACACTTCTACCTGTGACTGTTTTTCCTTCCATTTTTATTGTCAGTTAGCTGTGTAAAATGGAATCTAATGAATTACTCATATGCATTACAAGGAGACTACCATGTAGATAAGGAGGTAAAACGAACCATTACATTTTAATGTAAATTAATTAGAGCATTGTTTTCATTATCCTCAAAAATGCAGGGAGTTGAGAAAAGAAACAGGACATTAAGGGATATGGGACTAATATCAAGCATCCAAATCACCCTAAATACTTCTCTTTTACCATAAAAGGCAACTCATCGTTACTAGTTGAATTTAGTCCAGAAGTGAAATTATGTTTGATCGAAGTGTTGAATATGAAACTGTCAAACAAATAAATGACTCTAAATCATTAATGTCATGAGATCATAACTTAGTTTTATAGCCTCAAATATTGCATTGAAAGTAGAAAACTCAGTTTTCTGCAGGCCCCATTCTTAGCTCTTGACCATATAATCCTTGAAAATCCCCCCTGACTTTTTGTCTATTTTTTTCTGGTAAAATTGCACATGCAGTTAATCAGAGCTACGGATCTCACTGGGACATGATCCTTAAGCCTGAAGACTTATTGAAAATAAAATATTGTCCCATGAATTTCTGGCTTTTCTTTTCTGTTTTCTTACCATCAAGGCTGGAAGGCTGTCCTCCTCCCGATCTGTATCTCTACTTCTCTCCCTGTTTCTGACAGGAGAGTGTTGATGAAAAATGTTAGCAAAAGGATGGTGCTGTGGGCTTTTCTCTGCCCAAGGCTGTCTTCTGAGTTTCGATCAATAGGCAAGAGCGTGAGGCTGCTTCTCTTTCTCTCTGTGCTATGCTTCACCAAGTGTCAGAGATTCTCACCCTGTCATGTGTATCTGGGCCCCACTGTTAAGACAAGGATAAGCATTCCATGTATTACCTGTGAGATGCCCAATTCTAAATCCTTGGGTGATTAAGGCAGATATTAAGTTGGTCTAAATATATTTGACCCCTTAAGAACATAGATTAAAACGGTTATATTTTGCTTGTACACAGATTTATTTTTGCATTTGTGACAATGTAAAAAAATTCATGAAGGAATTATGTACCTTGGAAATATTGAAAAATGTAGATACTGCATGAAAGCTTGCTGTATTAGAGCATTATATGCGTCATTATAATGATAAAATTGTCTGTTTTATCATTTATGCCATAGCATACACACAAATCTATCATAAAAAGTAAAATTTATCAAAATTATGTACATAAACACATATATACCATAAATAGCACTGTTTATAGGTGAGAAAAGATACAATATTAAGGCATAACTGCATAAAATTAATAGTAGTCTATCATGTTGTCCTAGTATGATAATTTTACACCTACCTCCTATTGCTTTTGTGGTGAGTTCTACTTTTTTGAGTACATGTTAAAATGTCCTATGATACTAACCAGTGCCTCATGAGCAGTTCATCTCTCCATTAAATTGTATATTGCAATAAAATGTTATCTCTCATGGTTCTCACGCAATTCTCACCATATACAATATCTATCTGTCTGTCTAATATCATTAATTGGCTGGTACTGGTAAGACTCACATTCAAGAGTGGGCCATTAGTAATCTAGTTTAGGAAGAGTCAAAAGTCAGACATGAATTTTCACTGCAGAAGGGCAGGGGTAGCACTCCTAACCCCTGAGTTATTCAGGGATCAACTGTGGATAAAACTGAGGGTCTGCTCTTGACTTGGCCAAGCTACTGAAAATCAATCCTCTTCTTACCTGGACAAGTACAAAAACATAAAAATAATTTAAAAATCAATCACTTGTATGTAGTTGTGGATAAATAAAGATGGAAGTTTTGGAATGAGGCAACACTTGGAAGGAGAACTTCACATGATTGCTCCATTTTTATAGCTTTTTCCCTGAGGGCTATCTATATGTTTACTGGGGCAGGGAGTAAAGCTTTAATTCAATGGTCTTTTCAGTGGACTGAAATGAGAGTAATATGGAAAGTGTAAAGTGAGGTAGGAGGAAAAGGAGAGAGAGAGAGAGCACCCAAACTATATTTTTCTCTGTCCAAATGTCCTTGCTGTCTCTGGACCATGGAGTAAGGCCAGATTGCAAGCAACCCAATTAAGATGAAGGAACTGAACCGAGATTTAAGCTGCTGCTAGAGATGTTTTCAGCTTTTGTCTATACAGATTGTTTGCTGAAATGAACAAACAAACCAAAACAACATTTACATTTTTGAGCCATTTACCAGGAATCCAGAGTCTTTATAAAGTAACATTTCCAATGACTAGAATATGATCCATAATAGCAGAAAAGCACTAAAATGTAAAACATGCTCAGGATGCAGAGTCCCACTGTGAGATGACCCAGATCGAAACATCAGAAAGGGATTTTAGTGTCTGCTAGACTGTGCTGAGTGATGGAAAGGAGAACATATACTGGATCAAAAGAACTATGCAAGTTTTCTGAAACTGCAATATATGAATTAGAAAATTCACTGGATGGGCCCAAGGGTAGACTGATGGTGACAGAAGAGTGGGTTTTTGAATATGAAGACACATCATTAAAAATAGTCTAAAGTGAAACCAGAGAACTGGAGTGATCCAACAGAAATGACAGAATGTGGGACTTCTCAGCCAGTTTGAAAAGCTTTGACAGAGGTATGCTTGGTTCAGGAAGGAGAGGGGAAAGAAAGAGAGCAGAAAATACATGTGGAGAAATACTGGCCAGCTGACAGCCAGGAGTGGTTTCTGCCACCAAGGGCAGCTTTCCACACTCCTGTTGCTGCCTTCTCATAACTGAACTGCTTCCCTGCAGAGCCAGGGCACACACAGCTACACCTTCTCCCAGGACACCTTGTCGCTTTGTCAGGCTGCCAGACACGGACCATACCAAGAGGAGAGCAAGTGTTCTTGGAAGACCCATTCATCATTATGGGCTGATACTCAAAGTCCATAAAGCAAAAGCAAACTACGAGCAAGCCCAGACAGCTGGAGTGATCTGATGCAACCTACGAAGAGCTACAATGAGACCTTCAGAAAGAGCCACTGCCATTCGATGACCTGGACTCAGCAAGGTGCTTTGTTGATGTGCAAATTCCAAGAAAAAAAATTCCCAAGACTTTGCCCTAACAAAGTTCCACTCTCTTCTTCCTGTTCTAGTAATACTATCACCATCACATCAATTACAAAACATCGTCAACATCACAACAGGTCATCTCAAGTAAGATAAGTGGAACTTATTTTATAGAGGTCATTGTTACTCAGTTAGGTATATGGATATAATTTCTTTCTATTTACTTTGCAGTTCTTTTTCCTCTTGTGGGTAGAAAATAATTATAAAGATAAATATTGCCATAATTGAATTTCAGTCTTTCTGCATCTTAATTTAGATTCTTAAGCACTTCTATCATTCATAAAAACTTGAAATTTTAAGACTCTTTCCCTAGAGGTTGAGGACTGATTACAATTCTTGAACCTCATGTGGAAGTATAATGCCTCTATAAAACTGTGGAGGCGGGGGTGAAACAGACTTTAACATATTCATCTGTTTAACCAAGTCATCATGTTTCTATGACTTTGCTGCTCCAAAGATGGTCTAGAGTCCAGCATCACCTTCGGTCGATTAAAATTATAAAATTCCAGCCCCTCCCCAATGTCCCATGGTGATGGTTACAAAATTTTAACTTTTAGAAGGGCTGTCCCAATTCAGCTCAGCACTTCTTCCTAAAAAAGTGTATTCTTTGAAAGTAATTTAATTTTCAAATCCCCATCTTTCAAATATTGATTCTGTTTCGTATAAGCCCTTTTATTATTTGGCTCACCCTGGAGAAAATCAAGAGTGCATTGTGCACACCAATGCTGTAAACACTTAAATTAGGAGATTTGAGAAACAAGCAATGTCTTGAGTGAGTTGACATGTGAAAGGATGACACTGTCTCTCATCTCTGATAGGCACTTGAGACAACTGACACAAAAACATAAAGATTTCTGATGCACATTGAAGAGTTTTAGTGATTTTTAAAAATTGAGTCAATTAAATAAAAATCAGAAGTTTAATAGTAGGCCATCTGATGTTCTCTTGAGCTTTGTATCATTGGTACTTTCTACTAATGAGGTCGTCTCATATACACGCACATAAAACTCTTTCCAAAAGCAGAATCACCACTGGAGAGGGGTTCTGTTTTCCCTGCAGCCCCTCCAGCATTTGTTATTGGTTGATTTCTTGATAATAGCCATTCTTTCTGGAGTGAAATGGAATTTCAGTATTGTTTTAATTTGCATCTCTTCAATGACCAGTGGTGTTGAACATTTTTTTATATATTCATTTGCTGTTTCTACTTGTTCATTGAGAAGTGTCTATTCATTTCAGATGCCCATTTTTGGATTGGATCTTTAAATTTGGGGGGCATGATTTTTTTTGAATGCTTTATATATTCTAGATATTAGTACTTTGGAGAACAGCTGGCAAAAATTTTCACACTGTGAGTTGTCTCACTCTGCTGATTTTTTTTTTTTGCTGTGAAAAAGCTTTTTAATAAGATGAGATCCAAGTTATTGATTCTATATATTTCCCATGTAATTGGGGTTTTGTTGGTAAAGTATTTTCCTACACTTTTGTCCAGAGTTCTACCTATTTTCTCTTCCAGAAGACTTGGTGTTTCTGTTTTATGTTGAGATTCCTCAAAAAGCTAAAACTAGAGGTCCTATTTGACCCAGATATTCCCCTCCTTGGTATCTTCCTGAAAGAATTGAAAACATCAC
>RJWT010016977.1:0-19585 GCA_004365215.1 Cuniculus paca | reverse complement strand
TTGACCCAGCTATTCTGCTTCTGGGCATATTCCCAGAAGAAGTGAAATCATCTTACCACAGTGATGTATGTGCACCCATGTTTATAGCAGCACAATTTGTAATAGCCAAATCTTGGAAACAACCCAAATGCCCATCAATTGAGGAATGGATAAAAAAGATGTGGTACTTTTATACAATGGAGTACTATTCAGCTATAAAGAAAGATCACATTGAGGCTTTTATAGGTAAATGGATGTGACTTGAGACCATACTCAGAAGTGAAATAAAACAAACTCACGTGTGTAAACACCTCATTGTCTCCCTAGTGTAAGTAACTGAGAGACTCAATAAGATACAAAACTCCCGATAAATATGGGGAAAAGGTTCTGAAATCCAATGGTGCTTTTATTCTTTGATTTGATCGGTTTAAGTCTGTTTTCTACTATTTGATTGCAATATGTGAGAAGATATTAACAGCTTTTTTGAAGAAAACAAAGGACATTAAGGGTAGTCATTGTTGATTTCTTGTCTGATTTGAAAGCCTGTAATGCTTTCACTCTTTTGTATTATCTGGTTTTATATTATGTTGTTTTGTTTGAGTTTATTGTGTGTGAATGTATGAACAACCATTTCGAAGAAAACAAGACAGTAGGGTAGCCATTGTTAATCTCCTATTGTTATGTTTTGAAGACCTGTATTGCTTGCGGTGTTCTGTTCTGAAATGCTTTGTTGTGTTTAACTCTGTTCTGTTCTGTTTTGTTTTATTCTCTTTAAAATTAAAAAATTTTAAAAAATGAATTTTATTTTCAGACAGGATCTCACTGAATTACCCAGGGTGGCCTTGAATTTATAATCCTGCTGTCTTAGCCTCCTGAGTAGCTGGGATTACAGATAATGCACCACTACTCCCCAGCTTGTAACAGTATAGTTAAATAGGTGTATAGTATAGTTTATAATTTTATATGTTTCGATGTTTATAGGTACGTAAAACTAAAGGAACTTTGAACCATCATGTTATGCTAATCCAAAAGTTTTCAGAGTGAAAGCAGGACCATACCTAAAGTCACATAAGCATATTTAGTGGCCACGCTGGGATTAGTGACCTCTCGACTCTCAGGCTCTCAGCCTTTTCTTCCTCTCTGTTTTGCATTAAATCTTGAAGCCAAATTTTAGAAGTGTGTCAGTAGTTCATGACCAACACAATGTAATGAGAGAGCAGAGAGGGGAAAAGCCTCATGCAGAAGGGTCACATGCTAGGATAGGAAACAGACACCAGGGGAGGGCCGACGTTCCTTCTTCTCTTTTTTTTTTTAGTAACTCATCCCTTGTACGAACTACATCACTTTTGAAGGCAGCACCCCCCAGTAACTGACTTACAGTCCACCTGTTAAAGGTTCTACCAGCTGCCATACTGCCACACAGGTCCAAGCTTCTAGCACATGTACTCTTGGGCGACACTCACAAACCATATTCAGACCAGAGCAGATGGGTATTTGCCTGTATTTTTCTGTAAGTACATTTCTTTAATAGAAGCTTACACAGTATTAGGGTCCCTAAATTATCAGAATCCAGGCCAGTGTCTCCCAATGTAGTGTACTTAGGAGCATGAGCTCTGGCCTTAGACCATCAGAATTTCAGTGTCAGATCTGCCCTTCTAGGTGTATTGCTCTAGGATGGTGGCAGTAGTAGTTGCCACATAGGGATATCGGGAGGATTAAATGAATCAACATATAAGAAGTGCTTGTAACAGTGCTTCAGCACAGGAAACTTAATGTCAGTTACCATTTTATCATAGTTTTAAAGTCTTCATAAATACTGATTTTAGTGCATATGAGAACCAATCTGTAGATAATCACTATTAGAGACACCTATGACTTGGATCTCTATGTAGCATCTTGTCTTTTTCAAGCATTTTTCACTCTTTAAATTTTCAACTCTAAGGAATAGCTTAATGTATTCATTTGGGTAATTTTTCATTTCTCAGTGTCTGCTTGTTTTTGGTGAAGAGACTGATAGTTAATTGGCCAAATTCAAGGAAAAGCAGAAGGTTTATATGTCACATGTTAGAGTATCAGGTTCCTGATACAGAGTTATCTTTTATATCACCTATGGCCCTTTTTCTCATAAGTTCCATGGTTTGTATCTCCTATAGATTTTGTGGGTTCATAGATGAATTTTAAAATGTATTTTTGCCAGAGCAGGTTAGAGTTGTCTAATTTATTTTTTCCTGTTTTATGACAGCGTTCTGCTCCAGATATGGTGTACTTGGGATCTATGACGAATTTCGACTTGACTTACAATTGGGTTCAAGATAAATGTGTTCCTCTTGTCCGAGAAATAACATTTGAAAATGGAGAGGTATGGGCTTTTTAGTGTGTGACATTATTTTAAATTTACATATATAAAAGAACAATCATAAGTAGCCCATCATGTTTCTTTAAAGTGTTTATCAGTTGTAAAATTCATGTGGTGAACATACCTGTATCATAGATAGAGCATGAATTAGGCTCTTTCTGCTTATGGTTGATCAAACAAATGAATATCCCTGATTCTTTTTCCACTTCTTTAGGCCTAATGTATGTTTGACCGAATTAGTTATATTTCTTTATAACATTAGTTCATTTAGTTCAGAAAGATTTAGTAATTTGTTATATTTTTCTCCTTTAGCAGTTCTTGCAGGAGTAGTTTTATAAACATACTTCAAAGATTTAAACCTGGAAAATCTTAACAGCATCTCCACTCTGCCTTATGTACTAGTTGACACATTTAATAATTTTTGAGATTTACCGTATGTTATAACCAACCACCCATAAATGGTTTAAACTACTGCATAGGGAAAGAGTTGTTTCTGTTAAATCTGGTTGTTTTGATTTCCTTTTCCTTAATTTTTTAATACTTGCTTGATAAAGAATATACTGGTAAGAACATAAACTTGATTGCCCAGGAAGCATAAATGATCATTGACTGTTTAACTTTAATAACTTTAGTAAAAAAATTGACATGTATATTTTCAAACTACTAACCTCTTTATTATTGCTTTCCTGTTGGTTGTATGCTTGCCTATACATCTATTGAGTCTAATAAAATAATGTTATGTGATTTAAATTTCATAGCTCTTAAATGTCCTCAGAGGTGACTGCTGAGTCTTCTTTCCCAGTTAGTATTTATTCAATAACATTCATTTCATTTTTTTGTCATATGATGATTACATAGCATTGTGTACAAAAATCTGTTGCAAGGAAAGATGTAAAATAGTATGTGTCTTCAAGAGGTTTTCAGGGTAGTATTTCTTGTGCATAGATTACATAACTAAAGACATACCCTATGCCACTTTAGGGACACTGAAAATTTGTTTTTAGTGGTTAAGGAATTCATTTGCACTTCTAGAGATGGGGTAGAATCAGAGAATGCTTTCAAGGAGAGGCATGACAGCCCTGAAACAAAGTGTTTTAACAGAAAAAAGAAGTAATAAAGGAGGTGGGGAAGTTGGAGGAGACTGCTTTTGTCTAGTGTATTTAGGGAACTGATAGGCTATGATAGAGAGGTACTAAGCAGGCAGTTGGAAAACTGGGCTTGGATCTGGACTGGAGGTGGGCTTTTATACTAAGGACCAGTAAAAACCTGAAGTTGTTGCACTGTGTATGGTTGCAAGGCTGGAGCAGAGAAGGCCAAAGACAGAACCATGGGGAGTAGCATCAGTAAGTGGGTAGGAGAAAGAAAAAATGTGAGCCCAGGAGATAAACTATGAAGAAGAAATTTTAAATCAGTTTAGAAGATTAATGGGATGCCAGGGACTCAGGAGATAAGGTGGGGGGTTACTGGTAGTGGGTACAGGTTTCTTTCTGGAATGATGAAAATATTCTGGAATTAGTGGTAAAACTTGCAGAGTTTTGTGAGTACAGTAACTACCTCATTGTATATCTAAAATGGTAAGTTTTATGTTATGTAAATTATTTCTCAACTAAAAGAAAAGGCAAATGTGATAAGAAACTTAATAATTTATTCTGTATACAAGTGAAACAGACTAAAACATGGGGGTAGAAACCAGAAGAAAACTTTTATCCTATAGATAGGTCTCATTTGATTGTTTTTGTGAGGATAAAAAGGATATTTCTACTTTATGCCAAAGCAGTTACCAAGTTATAGAGATACTCAAAAAGGATAGTTTACAGGAGTAATTGTCCTTTGGGGAGCTCTTTTTGGACTTTTTCTTATAAGCCAGAATTTAGCATTTGTTAAAGAGAATACCTGATTAAAATCTTCTGTCTATGCATTATATTTCTCGTATTCAATAATAAGAAAATTTTGATAGAGCACTTGTAATTTTCAGGGTGCTCGTGTGTGTAGTATACATGTAAAAGTACACAAATGTAGGGGGAGGTATTTGTTAATAGCTTTAAAATGTGTGTTGGTTAAAAATGATTGTATTATGATTTTTTTGTGTGATACTCTGAGTAAAACACTTTTTGACTTTGGATAGGTCTTGTGTAAGTAGAATGATTTTTGTAATAAACATTAAGGATAAATTTGCAAATCAGATTTATCTATTGCTGGGACACTCAACTTTTCCTTTTTCCTGTGAGACTGGAAATACTATCATGCTTACTCCATTCTTAACACCTTCATGAAGAACTGGCAAAGTCTCTTCTTTGGTTAGCTGTAAATGTCAGGGCCTCTGTGCGCTCTCCCTGATGCTTCCTATCCAGTACTAGCCAACAGAGAAGTGCAGTGATTCCTTTAAAGTAGATCAGTTCTGCAACAGAGCAGGGCATATGAGTCCTGGGGTAGAGAGGGAAGTGAATTCATTCGTGGCTGATGTTTACACCATTGGACCTTTTTTCCCTGGGATGTTGCAACTGTTGCCTTACATTGGCAGGGCCCACAATTGTTTATACTTAAAAAATAGCCGAAATTAAGTGGGGAGGCCTGACAATTCTCATCGAATGCTTGTCTCTGCAGGAATTGACAGAAGAAGGACTCCCTTTTCTCATACTCTTCCACATGAAAGAGGATACTGAAAGTTTGGAAATATTCCAGAATGAAGTTGCCCGGCAATTAATAAGTGAAAAAGGTAGACAGATTAAGGTGTTTATTTTCATCCTTCCTTTTTGCTCCTCCTGTTATGTTTATATCCATATAAATATATTTGGGTTAAAAAGCTTAACAAGTTATATTAACATTTGCCTTCAAATGTAAAAATGAGGAGGAATCAGAAGACAGATAATGTGAAGGGGTGTTTTTGTTTCTGCACCATGACTGATAAGAGAGAAAAATCAAATAGCATGAGAGGTGAGGTCATGGGTAAACATTATTAGTTTGGAGCACTTTCTCGCAGCATCTTGATGTTTGACTGATACCTTTTCTGGTAGACATGCCCAGAGATACTTCTGAGAGAACTTACATAATCTGATTCACATTTATTTCTAAATAAAAGAAGATTGAGCAGCTGTCTATAGATTCTGTAAAGTATGTAAACAGAGTTTGGGGTGTCAACTGCTTCCCCTTTGTATTTAGGGAAGAATTCTTGTCAAACAAAATAAACTAATGGTATTGTATAGAGCTATTCTTTTTAGTCACTTAGTAAATATTTTTGCAGTTGAATTAGTTTAAAAGCCATCAGTGCAGGCCGTGAAGAGCTGGAATAAGGTTGGTCCCATGGGAATAGTTTAGCGCTCATCAGTTTCAGGAACTTGCTGCCCTGAACCTGGGTAACCTGCATAGTGCGTGATTGCCCATTTAAAGAAAGTAAAAGATTCACCATGGCATCCCAACTTGAGTTTTCTTACAATTTCTAAGGAAATTTACTCTGACTTTAGAACTAAAATCCTGTTTCTTTTAAATGCTAATAATATTTAGGTTTTAGTTTTTATAGGCTATATTACTCTAATGAATGTAGGTGGAGATCTTGTTTATAATGTCATTTTTTGTAAACTTAAAATGTTAAGAGAATACAATCAAGAAAATACTAATATACTACTCAAAATTTTTTTTTCAAAGGTACAATAAACTTTTTACATGCAGATTGTGACAAATTTAGACATCCTCTTCTGCATATCCAGAAAACTCCAGCAGATTGCCCTGTGATAGCCATTGACAGCTTTAGGCACATGTATGTTTTTGGAGACTTTAATGATGTATTGTAAGTATTCATTTTGCTTTTTAAAAAAATTACTGATAATGTATCTCAAAATTGAATTTAAAACAACTGAATATTTCAGAATAGTCCTATGTTGTAAGAGTAACACTATGTTAGCAGGATAGAAGAGGTCTCACTACTTTTTTTCGACTACAAAGCATGATGCAAATGGCTATGAGAATTATGATAGGTCCATGTAGAAATACTGGTATTAGGTGATTGGGATTGATACTAATGCTTGGGCAATTGGTGATTGATGCTTAGGAATTAATCTCCAAAAAAAAATTATATAAGAAATTGGCTTTGTATCAAGTTTGGTCTTTGCCACTGCACATCAAAGAAAATAGATTATAATCCTAGGTTTGGTTAAAGAAAATCAGTAATAGGGCAGGGGATTTAGCCCAGCGGTTCAAGCACTTGCCTGGTAAGCATGAGGTCGTGAGTTCGATCCCCGGTACCAAAAAAAAAAAAAAAGAGAAAATCAGTAGTAGTGCCATTACTTATGTCTGCATATAGTAAGAATATAAGGAGTATGCATATTTGACCTTCAAGTTTGCTATTATTGGGCATTTTTAATGGTTTATATCTATGAACCTGTCCATGAATAGGTAAGCTTTCTGACTCTATTTGCAGATATTTATACTATTAATAAACATATAAGACTGCAACTACTACAGATACTGAATTTTTATCAGCTTTTGGAGATATTAAATGCAATGATTAAAACTGGAAATATTTCTTAATATATGAAAAATCTAAGCAATGCAAATCTAAGTAATTTAAATTAGACTTTTTCTTTTAAAGATTCATTTAAATGCTGTTTTAATTACATTTTCATTTCTGGGACAGAATACCTGACACAAGTTGAGAGACAAATGGCTTATTTAGTTCACAGTTGGTAGAGATTTCAGTCCATAGTTGGCTGGCTCCAAGGCAGGAAGGCTAGGTAGAAGGGCATCGCAAAGGAGAAACAGTTTATGGCAGAGCAGGCAGCAAGCAGCCTGCTTTTCCCTTTTAGCCTATCTAGGGTACAAGTCTTTTGGGTGGTGCCTTCAGTAAATATCTTCAGCCATACCCAGAACTGTGTTGATTCCAATCAGCAGACTAATTTAGTCCCATACAATAACTAAGATTTGATACTACTCTATATCACAATGATCATCTGTCATTATTTTTCATAAAAATCTCAGTAGAAATATGGTGGTACTATCCACCATATTTTTATATAAAAAAACTTAGTTGTTCTACACTCAAAAGGACATTATTTTTCCTGTTTATTCATTAAATTTTTAAATTAAATATTTACCCATGCCTTCTATGTGACAGTCAGTGTGCTTGGAATTAGGTGTCTAAAGTTTATTAAGACTGCATCCTATGGACCCTGAGACTGGCCTAGTGCTGAGACAGGTAGGTGTGGATCCTACATCTGCTGGGGCTGGTCTTAGATGATAGGGACTGGTCTTAAACTCCTGGGGCTGAGTCCCTTGGGACTGACATTGGCATCTGAATCAACTGATGCCAGTCTGGAAGCTGAGTATGCAGGTGCTGGCCTAGAGCAGTGATGGCAAACCTTTTAGAGATGAGTGCCCAAAAGCACAACCCAAAACCCATTTGTTTATCACAGAGTGCCAACACTGCAAATAAACTTGAATACTGAGGTTTTAGCTTAGAAAAAAACAACTCATACATTGACATCTTTTGTCTTAAAAGAAACAACACACATGCCATAAGTTCACTACCACTGGCTAAGAGGTTAGGACTACAAGCATAGTCTGGATCATAGATCACAAATGGGTCTTCAGAAGCAGTCCTGGAGCCTGGATCATGCACATGGGGGCTGGTTCAGCACTGAGGTCTACTGAGTTGAGCCTAAATATATAGGCTTCAGCAGGTGTGGAGCCATTGCAGAGCTGGAAGCCACTAGGGTTGCCCTGGGGACAGACTGGAGAGCAGGTACCAGGCAAACCTGGAGCGTATAGCTGAATGACCCCACCTGATGCTACAGTCAAGCTGACTTGGAGGCTTAGTTTTCAAGTGTACTGGTCTAAAGCCAGAGGCTGGCCTGGTGCTGGGCAGGCTTGGAATCTATATTGGTAGAGAGAAGTCCCTGCTTCACATATGCAGACACCAATATAAGGCAACAAGAAATGTGACAAAAATGGTAAAAAGAAACATAAAAAAAACCAACTAAAGAACACAATAATTTCCCAGTAGCTGGCCACAAAGAAAGGGAGATACTTAACTGTCTGACAGATAATTCAAAAATAACTGTTTTGTTTGTTTTTTTGGTGTTTGTTTTGTTTCGTTTTTTTCAGCACTGGGGATTGAACTCACAACTTCGCACTTACCAGGCAGGTGCTTAGGCCACTGAGCTACATCCCCAGCCCTTGTCTTTTTAAGACAGGGTCTCACTATGCTGTTCAGACTGGCCTTGAGCTCACTTTGTAGCCTAGGTTGGTCTCGAACTTGCAGCGATCTTCCTGTCTCAGCCTCCTGAATGCTAGGATTACAGGCGTGCACCACCAGGCCTGGCAAAAATAATTGCTTTAAGGAAGTTCATTCAACTTTTTAAAAATCCAGACAAATAATTCAGTGAAATCAGAAAAACAGTTAAGTGACTAAAGTAAGAAAACTAACAGAGAGATTGAAACTATATATAAAAACCAGGCAAAAATTCCACAGCTGAAGGACATAAAAAATAAAGAAATGATCTTAAATACAGTCTCTATTACACCTCAGAAAGCTGGGAAAAGAAAAAACTGAAGTTTAACTTAGTAGAATTAAAAGTAGAATGAGAAAACAACAGAGATCAGAAAAGAAATAAATGAAATAGCAACTAGAAAAACTAGAAAAAAATCAGTGAAACTAAGGGTTGGTTTTTTAAAAAAATGAACAAAGTTGAAAACTCTTTAGCCACACTAAGAAAGAGTCAAAATAAGAAATGAAAAAGGATAATTGGCATGAAAATTCTTGCGAGAAACTTGCCTATGAAGAAAAAGAAACAAGGGGATAGCTCAAGAGAGATACCAATGAAATAGAGTTTTAGCTCTTCTGAGGGTGGGGGAGTAAACATGATGAAAGCTTCAGGAACACAAATGGAGTAAGGAGGTGTTGCCATAGGAAAAAAGGACCAATTGGTGAAGCAAAATATGGAGCACAAAGGCAATGAGAAGCAAAGTAGCCTTCCTCTCTAGGGAAAAAGAGAAAAGAGAGGGTAAAGTGTTTCTTTGAGGGTGGTTTCGGGTTTTTGTGTGACAGAAGCAAAATGATTGCTAAGGTTCCTGTCTGATTCTCATTTTTAACTAACAGGAATCAAACAAGGTCATCTGCTGAGAGTCAGAAAAACTGCTGAGGAAGCCAGGGGAGATTGAGAGAGCAAGATTATATTGGATTTAAAAAGGAAGAACAGTTGTATCCAGTAGTCCACCTCCTAGTATGTAGGCATTTTAAAAAAAAATTGAAACTTACACAGTTTCTGTCGGTGTGTGAGAACTGACTTTTTGCTAGAGAGCGCTGTTTTAGCTACTTGGAGGTCCTCTTCCTCTCGCTTCTTCATGGACTTGTAAAGCTGTGTGCTCAAATTGAGAGGGAAATTCTCATGGCTGGCCTTGCTGGAGGAGCTGGCAGGCAGAGTGACTGCGCTTTGCGCTTAAATGCTATCTGACTCATGGGTCTCTTAGAGGAAGTTTATTAGCACATTTCCCCACCTTCAGTAGTGGATGACTCTTACAATTCTTTGTTGTATAAAGCCTGTTCTCTTTAATGGGAGACTCATTATTTGTGAAATTCAAGAAGATACCAATTCAAATTAGGTCTATCAGTCAGCTACCAGACTATGCCCAACTTTGAGTGGTGTTCCTGGGAATGTTGTGTTATGCATCAGGGGAATCCTGTTGAGGAATTCCAACTTGGCTGTCTTTTGCCTGCAGTCTGAAGTCACATTTAAAACACTCTGGCACTTCTAATCGCAATCTAGTATCTGTTTCCCAATGAACCTATGTTCTTTATCATATGGCCCAGTGTGTCTGTTACTCAGCTAGGGTTTACTGGACCAAGAGTTGTGCACTTAACCAAATGAAGCTAATTTGTCAGCTGGCAGGATTTTTTTTATTCCTAGTGCAAAAAGAAACTAAACCAGTAAGATTTTCCAAAGAAATCTGGAGATGAGAAATGATCCTCTTGCATCCTACAAGTGTTCTTTAAGTAGAGAAAGAGATACGAGAAGTGACTATAGTTGAATCTTTTTGAAATAAATTAGTTCTTTAATTTCTTCCTAAGGTGCTTGATTTCCCCTTGTAGGCACTGTTCCCTGTAACGTTTTTTTAATTACAAGGAGACACATGCTGTGAGCAGCGAACTAAACCTCTGTGAATAGATGTTAATG
Source organism: Cuniculus paca (assembly GCA_004365215.1). NCBI lineage: Eukaryota > Metazoa > Chordata > Mammalia > Rodentia > Cuniculidae > Cuniculus > Cuniculus paca. Next base: position 9,085 of record RJWT010016977.1, on the reverse strand, counting down.
TTAAAAATCAAATAAAGCATGCAGCAAAGTGAATCTGACACACTTAATGGCTTGTATAATTGTTATTGTGCTGCGTTGTAATTAAGGCTTAAATGATAAGCAGTTTCCATAAATTACTGTAATTACTATTACTTTTACTTAGTAACTCAGCATTTATGCGGTCATCTGGAGGAAGTATGATTGTAGTAAGAGAAAAAGCAGATTGATGGTACACAGTCCCCATCATACAGAGGTGGGAATTAGGAGGTGGGGGGTGGAGGTTACCAGTGTTCTTATTTATCTCCTTATTCAAAGAAACAGACTGAGCAAGATAAAATAAGTAATAATGGCAAAGCTAAGATTCACATTAAGAGTATATAGAACCCCAAAAACTAAAGCTTCTAACAATGTATTAAAACAGTGACATTTTCAATACCTAAAATAAGTATGTAAATGTAAATGTGAAATACATTTTAAGAGCTACTATTTACTAGTGTCTGAAAGTAGAAGACATCTCTGTGAATGGTTTTTCTATTGTTTGATCAGGTTGGATTTTTTTGCCAATTTAAAAAAATAGAGTTTATATTGCGATAGGAAATGACTATAGGTCATTTCAAAACCTCAGCGTAGTCAGGAATGTTTACAGCACCAAAAGAAAAATAAATGAGGGGATGTGGTACGCTTTATCATATAAGATATGGTTAAAGGACTTTCAAGAAAAGCTTAGCATTTTAAACGTTGTGACTAGAGAATACCTTTTTTATTACTCATTTCTTCCTTTATTTTTAAATTAAAAAAATTTTTTTTGCTGTAGTGAGGATTGAACCCAGGGCCTTCCACATGCCATGCAACTACTCTGTGATTAAACCAGCCCTTTTAAATTTGTTTTGAGACATTGTCTTGCTAAGTTGCGCAGTCTGGCCTAGAATTCCCAACTCCCCTGCCACACCCTCCTGAGTAGCTGGGACTGCAGGTGTACAGCACTGCACTTGGCCGCAAATACCTTTTCATAAAAGTTCTTAGCTGTCTTAGGTGTCCCAAGTGACAGGGTGGATCAAAGCAGCAGCAGGAAAGATTTCAGGTTTTTCTTGGGAAGGTGTTTGTTGCTACTGGAATCATTCAGAGATGGAGTAGGTTACTCTAATGATAATGAGTTCCTCATCTCTGGGCTTTAGGTCATTACCCAAGTCACTGAATCAGTGGCAATTAAACTGTTCAATCTGGGAAGTTTTTGCAGCTGTTTGGCTGAGAAGGGTAAAACTAAAATGAGGTAGTAGGCAACAGGTGTCTCACTAGTAAAGATAAAGCAATTTTGTCTTAGTTACTTTTCTGTCCTTGCTGAGACAAAATACTTGACACCCAAAATGAAGGAAGAAAAGGTTTATTTAGCTTACAGTTTTTGGAAGTTTCAGTCCATACTTAACTGGTTCCAAGGCAGGGTGGCGTGGCTGAGGGGCAGCCATTCATGGCAGCCACTAGCAACAAGAGCAAAAAGGGCAAAAAGGGAAAGGTATGCCTCATTCCTTCCCTTATATTGTATGTGGGCTACCTGCCCCTGGGCGAGTGCACCACTCACACCCCCAATCCCGGCGCTAGACAACGAATCAATCACAAATGCTAGATTCAGCCGTCTACGAAAGGCCCGCTCCCCCATGACCACATGAGGCTTTGGGGGGACATTTAAACTCAAACCATAACAAATTGGTTATTCACTGACAAAATAGCTTCTCTTCTTGACCTGAGAGGGAGCAAACTGGAATGGAATTACAGAGAAACTAGTTGGTCTTGATCTGAAGCACTTAAGGCTGTTTCAACATTTATCACTCAGCCAGTATAACTCAGCATATTAACAAATAAACAAAGTTACATAATCACATCAGATGCACAAAAAGCGTTTAACAAAAGTTATCATCTGTTCCTGATTTTTTTTTTCTTTTTAAATGCCTAGCAGACTAGGAATATAATAAAAGTTTCTTTGGGTAACCTAGAAGAAATGGGTAAATTAATTCGAGGCACATTCAGCCTACCAAGACTTAAGTCATGAACAAACAATATCAAAATGGGCTAATAACAAGAAAGGAGATTGCCTCAGTCATAAAATATTGCCCATTCAAAAAAAAATGCCCAGGACCTGTTGGCTTAACTGCTGAAGTATACCAAATGTTTAAAGAAGAACTAATGTCAGTCCTGGAAGGGGAACTTCTCAGCCCATTTTTACAAGGCCAGCAGTATCCTGATACCAAAGCCAGACAGGAATACTGTAAGAGGAAGATACAAACCAATGTTCTTGATAAACATATGTAAAAATCTTAACAGAATCCTGGCAAACTGAATTTAATTGGGGGTTAAAAGATTCATTTATCATGGTGGGGGGAATGTATCTCTGGGATGCAAGGATGGGTGGTTCAATATATGCAAATCAATATATGTGATATGCCACATTAGCAGGAGGAAAGACAAAAAGAAACGAGATCGTTTTATTAGATGTAGAAAAGGCGTTCACCTGATTCAATATCCTTTTCATGATAAAAACTCAAATAGCCTAAGGCTGTATATAACTGGTCTATAGGAAGGATAGTATCTGACAGGGAAAAGGGGAGAGCTTTTCCTCTAAGAGTAGGAAGAAGATAAGGATGCCCAGTCTTGCCACTTCTATATAGGATTGAAAATCTTAGCCAGAACATTTCGGCAAGAGAAAGAAAAGAAAAACATCCAACTCAGGAAGTAAAGCGTCCCTCATTGCAGATGGTAGGAGCTTACAGGTTGATAATCCTTATCCAAAAATTCAAATCTGAAATGCTTCCAAATCTGAAACTTTGAGTGCCAAAATGATGCTCAATTTCAGATTTCAGACCATTTCAGATTTTGGATTTTTGAATTAGGGATGCTTAGTTGGTAGATTCTGTGTAAATATGCCAAATGCTGAACAACTCTAAAATGTGAAATATTCTAACAATTTCACTTACACAAGTTACACATAAAAAATAATTTAGAAATAAGTTTGAGGAAATGGAAAGCCAGAAACACTAAAGAAATCAAAGAACACACAATGAAATGGAATGATAACCAATAATCATGAATTGGAAAAATTAATATTGTTAAATTGCATATACTTTCAAAACATGGATAGATTCTGTCCAGTTCCTATCAAAATTCCAAAGATTTTTTCACAGAAATAGAAAAAACAATCGTAAAACTTATATGAAACAAAAGCCCCTGAATAGCCAGAGCAGTTTTGAAAAAAGGAACAAAGCCAAAGACATCACACTGTCTGACCTCAGGGTGCACTGCCGAGCATCCGGGCGTGGTAGCACACGCCTGCAGTGCTAGCACTCTTGGAGGCCAAGGTAAGAGGATTACAAGTTTGAACCTCGGATGGGCGATTTACAATTTAGCAAGACTCTGCCTCAAAATAAAAACTAAAGGGCCACGATGTGGCTCAGTGCAAGGATCCTGAGTTCTATCCTCAGCACCAACAAAACAACAAAAACTACAGAGCAATAGTAATCAAAACAATATGGTGATAGCATAAAACAGTCATAACTTAGTGGAAGAGAATAGAACCCCCAGAAGAAAAACCACTCACTTATAGTCAACCAAATTTCAACAAAGGTGGTGAGAACACACATGGGGAAAGAATAGTCTTTTCAGTACTGGATATCAACTAGTACAATGACATTAAACCCTCGTCTCATACCGCCTGTAAACTTTAACTCAAAATGGGTCAAAGATTTAACCATAAGACCTAGAACTATAAAATTACTTAAAGAAAATGTAGGTGGGTAAGTTCCATGATGTTGATCTGGGCAACAGTGTTTTTGGCTATGACCCTGAAATGTACAGGCAGTAAAAGCAAAAAGATAAGTCAGATTACATCAGCAATTTACAGAATGAAGACAGTCTATGGCAGTGGTGATTAACGTATGACAGGTATGCCACACTGGGCTATTAGCATTGAAAACTAAAAACTTTGCCATAACTGGTCTATGGAATTAAAGTATGTATTTGCAAATCATACCTACTAAGTGGTTAAGATCTAGTATATAAGGAATTCAAGTCAAGAAAACAGTCTGATTTAAAAATGGGCAAAGGATCTGAATGAACATTCTCAAAAGATATACAAGTAGTCAACAGTACGTGAAAAAAAAAATGCTCAACACAAATCACCAGAGAAATGGAGATTAGAACCACAGGTGAGAATCCCCTCACACCTGTTTATAATTGCTTTTCCAAAAAGATAAGTGGTGATACCAAGAAGAGGGAAACCTCTGTACTCTGGTCATAAAAGAATAGGTACATAAAGCTCTAGAAAGATTAGCTAGAAATGGTAGCTGCAATATGGTAATACACTTTTTAATGGAGAAAGGTAGTCTCTTCAACAAATGATCCCTAGCCCACCGAACATCTTCCTACGAAAAACAAATTTCGTCCTATGAAAAATTAACTTAGAATTGGCCACAAACCTAAGTGTAAAAGGTAAAGCTAGAAAACTCTTAGGACTAATCATAGGAGAACTGTTTTATTAAGCACATTTCTGTCTCTGGGACAAGATACCAAACGTCTGTAACTTAGAAAAGAGGTTTATTTTGGCTCATGGTTTCCAGTGGATTCAGCGCAGAGTTGGTTAGCTCCATGGCATAAATGGCATGGAGGAAGGGCCTGCTGGAGGACAACTGCTAACCCTAGAGCAACGAGGAAGCGAAGAGAAAATGGAGGAGCTAGGGGCAAGGAATACACACTTCCAGGTCTTACCCCAGTAGCCCCCTTTTTCCACCTAAGCTCCAACTTCTAACACATGCGACTTTGGCAGGATATTTTATATGTAAACCATAACATGCAGCTTCTGAACCCCATAAGACTTAATGCCTGTTGCACTATTCAAAATACATTTAGTCCATCTCTAAGAATCACGAAGGTCTTAACAATTCCAGCATTGCTAAAAAGTCAAAATCTGCAGTCTCCTCTGAGACTCAAGACAAACCCTGTTCTAAGTCCCTATAAAAACCTAAATGTTTACCCTAAATACAATGGCACAGGGTTAACATTACCATTCCAAATGCTTTGCAGATGATTATGTTTACCATGTCTGTTTATTCACTGTCGATTCTCTGATTGTGCCTTCTTAATAATGATGGGTCATTTCTGGCCACATGCTAGATAAGAACTCTTTAGTAATCTCTCTTTCTACCACATCAGTTCAGTTTCATCCTATTTTCCTTGTCTTTGCCTTTTACTAACTGTCATCTCTGCTGTCATCTGTTGACAAGGGTGAAAAGTCAAAATTAGGAGAAAAAAATATCTTGAGTGTTCTCTGTAAATCTGTCACACTGAAGATTGAATCATTCATAAGTTATTTCTTGACTAGCAGACACGGTCCTTACTGCATTACTGGTGATAATCTTTGGACCTTATTAAACAAACTAGCAAGGCCCTAGATACAGACCTTTTGCAATTCTATGGATTGAACAGATATTTCAGCACTTTGCTGTGGGTGACAGTAAATGATGTCAGATTAAATTTAAATTGATCTCAATGTTTATCTCTGCTGCATGTGCAATTATTTCAACACTAGAGAACCTTTCAGAGGCATTCTGTCAATACAGCTACCTGACAGTCATTTGCATTTGTAAACAGTGCATTTGGCACCTGCTGGTCTCTGTTGCATTGGAGCTAGTGGGGAGCCTCAATGGGTGTACAATGAAGGTATTGGTTGGTGCATCTCAGCGGGAGTTATTGAAGGGAAGAAACAGCACTTTTCTAGGACTTCAGGAAAGGAAAAAGAAATGGAAGCTGGTGATAATTAACACAAGCCAGCTATTCTTTGCTACCAATAAATGATTGAAAAAGTCATTTCTACTCAAGGAATTTAAGTGTGTGTGTAGACCAACATTTAAATTCCTACAATTAATATCAAAAATGAAATTTCTGTTTAAAATAAATAATGAATTTCAAATGTTCCTCATCTCAGTAGAAGGCAGACAATTCGCCTGAGCAGAAATACAAATTTAAGCAACCAATTAAAAGAAAATGCCTGATTGCTGAAGAAATGTAAATTAAAATGCAAATATCCTAATTGGCAAAATTTTAATTTAAAAATACAAGCCAGGTGTGGTGGTACACACCTGTAATCCCAGCACCTGGGAGGCTGAGGCAGCCCAACAAGTTCAGGGTCGCCCTTGGCTACATAGCAAGTTCAAGCCAGCCTAGACTACACAGCAAAAAACAAAACAAAAAAACCCAAAATACAGCAGAAATTGGGGTTTTGTAGGTACAATTTGCCCATGCTTTGTCAGAAGTTTTTATTCTTTAACACAATGATTTTACTTTATTGGATACAACTCAAGGAAATAATTACAAAAGAGAAAGCCTGATACATAAACCTGCTTAGCTCAGTATGGTACAAGTCCATATAAAATGAATCTTGATTCCTTTTTTCCATCCCTTTTCCATTCCTTACCTCCCTCCCACCCTCCATCTCTTGATCCTCGTTCTTTTTTGTGGGGGGAGGGTCACGTTCACATTTCTTGTGTGGAGTTGGTACATGGACCTGACACATCTTAATTCCTTCTTTCAGCCCCTTTCCCTTCCGTCCTGCGTTCCTCCCTCCGGGTCTTGATCTCCTTCCCCTTTAAGAATTCTTATTGCCTTTTATTTGGTCGTTAAAATTTTAAAGTTTTTTTTAGTCGTGAAGTTGGTAAAGTCCATTTTAGCAGTTTAATCTAAAATTTTATTTGACTTTGGTTTTAGAATTCCTGGAAAATTGAAGCAGTTTGTATTTGACTTACATTCTGGAAAACTCCACAGAGAATTCCATCATGGACCTGACCCAACTGATACAGCCCCGGGAGAGGTAGGACTCTTGTCCTCTGGGAACTCCTCTGTTTCCCTTTCTGTTAGCCTCAGAGAGGATTTGACGCTCCTACAAAGGCTTGAGGTTTAGCTCTTAAAAACCTTTGTAAAGAAATTCTGAACAAACTGTAGAACATATATAAATTACACTGTTTAAAATTACTTTGTAAAATTTCAGGCCTTCATAGAAGTTGTAGAATACACAATATAGTGTCTTGATTATCTGAGGTGCTCTGAGAATGACTTCCGTGGAATATGGTTGTTAAAGGGTTAAAATCAGGTGGCTTCAGGTAGAAATAGGAAGTAGGAATTGGGAGTAGATAGATAAGTGAGGAATTCAGTGAATTTTAGTAATTTGTCAAGCTTGCCTACACGGCTGGAAGATTGACTTCACTGTAAGGAAGTATTTGTTATTCTTGCTAAACAGTTCTGAGAGCCTTCATGCATACAGCCTTGTTGATGTTCAGAATTTAAAATTTATCTCGCTTTACTATTTGACATTTCAAATGCTTGACACCTATTTATCAAAATTTTATATTTTCTTTTATTTACATGTATAAATTCTAGTTAAATATGTTAAATGTGTATGTATATAAATCCTTATGAGAAAAAATACACTTTTAAACTGGAGAATTTTATTATTTCTACTTTGTAACTTCTATTATAAGTAATTTCCATGTCCCAGTTTTACTAAACAGCCCTAAATTTGCATTTTGATGTGTTAGGATTTACATAATGTCTATTATAGTGAAAATAAGTAGGAAGATGATACATTCTAAATTCTGCTTATTCTATATGCCTAAGTTTAAATTCACTATTTTGCCCAAAGAAGCTACTAAATAAAAACTGAATGTTCCTTTACCTTACTGAAGAGTCAGATTACATTTAGAGTCAACAGTTCTTTTTAGAATCTTCTGACAGGATTTTTTTCTTGGAAAAATAACGTCAGATTTTTCTTTGGTAATTAAGCAACTATAGAAGGAGGCAAACATGTTATAGGCATTAACCTAGAGGTAATTATTTTCCTCAGAAAAGGCCTGTTTAGTATTTTATCTGATTAGGAAAAGATGTAGTTTTACCACTATTGCATTATCCTGATTTGTTTCAAGTTCTCCTTAGATAGTGAACTATTTGTATTTATTCATCTTTGTGTATTAATACCCAGTGGGCACCAAGTACTGTAAATGTTTGTAATATAATTTCAGCTTAACTAATCCAAATTCTATCACATTAAGCAACTGGAAAGGCGGTGGGGAAGTGGAACACGTCACGTTCTAATGGTGTGTTTGCAGACACCTTACTTTCTGTTCTGTGGGAATGTGTTCATATGCGAGATGTGTGATAGCACCCTTATGCGTAGTGTCAGTGTGGAGATAACTATGCTGCCTTCTTCGAATTCTTGGAAATCGCTGTTATCTGTTGACCATGTATTTTTGTCTACTGTGGTGCACAACTAAAATACTACAAAAAAAATTTTTTTAGTATTATATTTTTTTCTCATTTCACCTAACTTTTAATAATTTGTGGCATTCAGGTAGCTGATTAGTAAGTTCTGTGTCTAGAGAGTGTTTTCATTCTCTTAGCAGTGGTTTGTAAGAGGTGGAGTCTGGGCCACTCCAGGGAGGTGCCACCTCCCCGGATGCCAGTGAAGCATCTGGCGCCTGTACTAGGTTTCCTTCCACCACACCTCGGCAGACTGCAGCAGCCCACGGCCGGCAGCACTGTGGTGCCCTGCCCGCGAGAATCGGGATAGCATTTGGCGTGAGAAAGGGAAGATTGCAGATCTAACGCTTGTCTTTGGCACACAGTTGCTCTCTATTATTCATTAATAAGCAAATGATTATAAGGCAACTGTCATTCACCTACTACTCTTATTTAGTTATTACAACTCCATAAAGTGTATTGGTAAAAAGTGTTTTATTCTTTCTTTTATAGCAAACACAAGACGTAGCAAGCAGTCCACCGGAGAGCTCCTTCCAGAAACTAGCACCCAGTGAATATAGGTATACTTTATTGAGGGATCGAGATGAGCTTTAAAAACTTGAAAAACAATTCGCAAGCCTTTCAACAGCAGCATCAACTTCCGTGGTGGAAATAGTAAACCTATATTTTCATAATTCTATGTGTATTTTTATTTTGAATAAACTGAAAGAAGTTTTGGGTTTTTAATTTTTTTCTCCCCCTGACTCAAAATGCATTGTCATTTAACATAGCCTCTTTTAAAAATCTGGTAGGGTTAAAAAAGAAAAAAAAAAAA
>RJWT010016976.1:0-19550 GCA_004365215.1 Cuniculus paca | reverse complement strand
CAAAACTTTCTTTCAAAATTAATGGAGAAACAAGATACTTCCATGACAAAGAACAACTCAAGAAATTCATGGCCACAAAACCAGCCCTACAAAGAATACTAAAGGACATTCTAGAGAGAGAAAAAAAGGACCACAGTTCCAGGAACAATGGCAGAGGGGGACCATGAAGTGGGGCCAGTCAATTGAATAGAGAGGAAAAATAGGGAGCCAATGGCAGGAAAATAGCATGGCAGAGACAATGCAATGCAAGAGAGCCTCTAGGCACCAATAGAAAGAAACACAGGCAGAGTGGATCAGGAGACATGATCCATCAATATGCTTTATACAGAAAAACATTTAACTAGAAAGAAAACTCATAGACTGAAAGTCAAAGGAAAGAGAACAATGCTCTATGTGACAGGGAGCCAGAAAAAAGGTAGGGGTAGCCTGCCCATTAATTGCAGAATGGATAAGAAAGACATGGTATTTTATGTGGTGGAAACCTACTCAGCTATAAAGGAAGATAACCTCAAGGATCTTGTAGGTGGATAGAGGTAACTGGTGATAATGCTCATGGATGAAATGGTTTAGTCACATGGGGGAATTTCATGTTACCTCTCTAGTATAACAAACTAAAGGAGTTAGTGGGATCCAAAATGCACAATACATATTGGGAAAGTCAAAGGGAAGGAATTATCTAAAAAGGGAAGGAAGTGACCACTGTTAATCTATTATCATGATTTGAAATTCATATTGTCTTCATTGTTCTGATTAGTTTCATTTTATTCTGTTTTGTTTGGTTTTATTATACTTGATGGCATGGACAGCTATTTTAAAGACAACGAAATATATAATTGCAGCCATTGAGGATGTCCAATTATCTTGTTTAGAAATGTATTGCTTTCATTGTTTTGTTTTGATTGATTTTACTCTATTCTGTGTTGATTGTATATGTCTGAAGGTGTAGGCAACTATCCTGAAGATAACAAACATTATGGTAGCCACTGCTGTTCTACTAGTATATTGAACTTCTGTATTCTTACATTGTTCTGCCTTGTTTGTTTTGTTTTGTTTTGTTTCACTGTTTTATTTTGTTGTATTTTGATTTTACTCATCCCTGATGGTATGGTCAGGTATATTGCAGATAACAAGAGGCATTATGGTCACCCTTATCAATTGCTTTTTACCCTGTTTAGAAGTCATGTACCATGTTCATTGTTTTTTTGTGATTGACTCTACTCTGTTTTGTTTTGTTTGGTTATGTTTTTTTCAAAATTAAATTTAAAAAAATAAAGATCTGCCCCACCCATAGCCACATAAGCCTTTGTAGGGGACATGCAGACACAAACCAAACAACTGAGTAAGAAAGATTCACTTTAATCCAGATGAGTAGACACAATACAATTCACTGATTGAACCAATAGAACAAAAATGTGGAGATAGGTAAATTCGTGTGCACTGGCAGCGGGGGCATCTATCTTCTTCTGCTTTTGGACATTACAGCTCCAAGTTCTTCAGCCTTGGGTTCCAAAGTTTACATCAGCCCACATCAAGGTCCTTAAGCCCTCACCATGAACCTGGACAATACTACCACCCTGTCATTCTCCAGCCTGCAGATGACATATAATGGGACTTAGTGTCCATAGTTATGTAAGCCATTTTCCATTTAAAAACTTCTCTGTTTTATTTATCTGTATCTATATCTACATCTCTGTTCTGTTAATGCTGTGTTTCCATTAATGCTGATTAGTGCATTGATCTTAGATTGTTTAGGCCAAGACAAAAACCAGCAAAAAGTATGTGCTTAGAGGGCCAAGAATAAGAGTGAATAAAACTAAATTGACTCCTCTTTCAGTTCATAGAGAGAAGACTCACTTTTCTGACTGAAAGATTGTAAAAGGAAAACCCTGAAAAATATTTGAAACAATGATTTTCACAAATGAGATATCAGTTAGTTTTAGATATAGTTCCTGTGGGAGAATACACAGGAGAACTATAGGAATGCATCATCTTATAATTGAGAGAGTGTTTCCAGGATATAGTACAGAAAAAAGGAGCCTCAGTGAATGTTAGAAATCTCCCTTGAGAATATAGAGTCAAAAATCTGGGAAGGCCCAGGAAGGCAAAGATTTCAGGGAAGGTCATGGGAGAAGATAATTGCTGCATAAAAACAGAACATCTGAAATACTCAAAGCATCCTATTCTAATCTATAACTGAGTATCATAAAGAAATGAACTGACGCTAAAGGAAAATAAAACACTACAAGATTAGAGAAAACAATCTGGAACTCACACAGAGTAAGGAATGTTTTATTTTAATTCCACTAAGAAAAACTTATAATTCACAAGACATAGATAAGAAAACACAAAAGTCATTGTCTTATGCTGGGATAAAATTAGCCCTAAACTAAAGCTGCTTTGATCTATCTATTAAAGCTGAGGAGTAATCCTCAAAATCATGAACTTACTTCCAAAAACTTTACCATTAACCCAGAAAAATTTCAAGAATATTTATGGGAATGCAAAAATATCTAGCAGCCATTAAAGTAAAATAATGCCTGGCATCCAATAAAAAATTATCAGACATATTCAAAATGATCATCTACTCAAAACTGGTATATATATTTAATACAATTGCAATAAAAACATCAAGCACATTGCTCCCAGAACTACAGAAAACTCTCCTAAAATTAATGTGGAATCTGAAGAAACCCAGAATAGAAAAAACAATCCTAGGCAACAAGAACAAATCAGGAGGCATCACAATCCTGGATTTCAAGTTATATTACAAAGCTACAATTATAAAACCAGAATAGTACTGGCACAAAAACAGACATTCAGACCACAAAACAGGACAGAGTATCTAGAAACACCTCTAGGCACATTCAACTATCTGATCTCCAACAAAGGGGCCTAAAACATACACTGGAGGAAAGATAACCTCTTTAATAAATGTGCTGGGAAAACTGGCTACCCACATGCAAAAAATCAAATCTAGACCCATATCTTTCACCATGTACTAAACTAAAATCAAAATGAATCAAATATCTAAATATTAATCTGCTGAAAGATAAAACAGGTAGAACTCTTGAAGACATAGCTGCAGGCTAGGACCTTCTGAACAGAACTCAACTGCATAAAAAATAACATCAAGAATCAACAAATGGGATAATATAAAATTAAAAAGCACAGCAAAAATGGGATAATATAAAATTAAAAAGCACAGCAAAATAAACAATTAACAGGAGGAAGAAGAAACCCACAGAGTGGGAAAATTTTTCCAGATATACTTCGGACAGAGGACAAATATCCAGCATATATAAAGAACTCAAAAAAGTAGCCCTCCAAACAAATAAAAGACCCAACCCTAAAATGAATAGACACTTCTTAAAAGAAGCACAAATAGGTAATAAATACCTGAAAAAGTTATTCAACATCTCTGGTGATTAGAGAAATGCAAATTAAAAGAACACGGAGATTTCACTTTACTACCAAAAGAACAGCTATGTTCAAGATATCAAATAAAAAATATGGATGAGGCTGCCAGGAAATAGAAACCCTTCAACATTGTTGGTGGGAAATCTAACTAATACAACCACTATGGAAATCAGTATGAAAATTCCACAAAATAATAAAAATAGAAATTCCATTTGACCCAGCTCTTTCCCTTCTAGGTATCTTCTCTGAAAGAGTTAAAAGCATCACATTACAGTGACACACATATAACTGTGTTTATAGCAGCACAACTCAAAATAGCTGAGTCTCAGAAGCAGCCTATATGTCCAGAAAGGACTGGATAAAGAATACATGGTACTTATGGGCTAGTACACTTCCATGAAGAAGGATTTATCTGAATCATTTTAAGAAAATGGACCCACTTTAAGACCATAATATTATGTGAAATAATTCACACACTCAACCTTAAATATCACATAATTTCTCTTATATGAGAAACTCAACATACAAGTAAATTAAAGAGCAAAATAAAAGATAAATACAAGGAAACAGGAAAATAGAACTTTTACCAAAAGAAAAGGTACCACGAGATGGAAGGAAGAAAGGGGAGGGCAAGAAGAAACAAAAATGGAAAGCAAAGCTGTTTTTAACTTAATATTAAGGAAAGAACAACATACCTAAGCCTGTATGGTTCACCTAAATAAGTGATTTGAAGGAAATTTAGAAGTTCAAATTGTTGCACATAAAATGATATTGTACACAAGAGAAATACCAAAATGGCTGACAAATGAAGTAGGAACACAATATTATTATCGGTGAGATAAATAAGCTGGAAATATAATTCTTAATGGAAAGGAAAAAAATCAACCATTGAGAGAGACCCAGAAATTACAAAGATAATAAAATTAGTAGGTGATGACATTAAAATAATTATTATAATTGAATTCTGTATTAGTTAATCCAAGTTGCTATAACCATAGATTTAGTAGCTTAAACAAGAAAAAAATTCACTTATTATAGTTCTTGAGAAAATCTGAAATTAGGATGCCAGAATGATTGAGTTCTATTATGGGCCCTCTTCTTGGGGTTGCATATGACAACCTTCTCATTATACATCCACATGTTGGGGGAGGGGGAGAAGGGAGGGAGCGAGGGAGGGAAAATATGAATAAATATACTTGGTCTCTTTAAAGCTTGATAGGGTCACCAATCCCCTGATGGCCACTCCACCTTCATCATTTCATTCAAACTTAATTACTTCCTAAATGCCTCACCTTCATTATCATCACACTGAGAATTAAAATTTTGATATATGAGTTCTGGGTGGCCACAAACATTTCATCTACAATATACTCTTCTTATTCAAAAATTTATAAGAATAATTGAGCATATAGAGACAAAGGAGGTATCTTTAAAGACCCAAGTCAAATATCTGGAAATGAAAACTATAATACATGAAATTAGCAGCAGGTTAAATGATGGGAAAAAAAGATTAGTCAACTTGAAGACAGCAAAATAGCCTGTATAAAAATGAAATGTATAAAAGAAATTGAATAAAAATTGAACATTTCTGAGCCGTGGGACAAGTGCAAATGGCTTAATATATGTATAACTGGAGTTCTCGAAGAGGAGGGAATAAGAAGCAAGTAAATTTGAACAAATGAGATCTTGAAATAATTCATATTCAAATTAAACAATAAATGCACAAGTCCAGGAAGCTCAGTGTAATCCAAACACACATATCATGAAGAACATTACAACAGATAATAGCATAATCATATTGCTAATGTGTTAGTCTACTCTGGCTGCCATAGCAAATAACTGAGAGAATAACTATTGCAAATACTTGTCTCACAGTTCTGGCATCTGAAAATCCAAGGTCAAGATATGCTCAGGGTCAATGCTTAGTGAGGGCTCTTTTTTGGGTAACAGGTCCCCAACTTACTATGCCTAACATGGCCTGTGTTGCATCCATACCAAGAATTCTAGTCTCTGATTTGAAAGGCACTAATTCTATCATATTAGTGAGTCAGATATTTGACATATGAAATTTGGGTAACACATGTAAGCATATGACAGTTTAAAAAACATCACTTATCAAAACATTTTTAAAAGCAATCGGATTTTGAAGTCCTGTATTGCTTGCCTGTTTCTGTTCTGATCTGCTTTGTTTTGTTTTACTCTTGTTTTGTTCTGCTTCATTGTCTTTAAAATAAAAATAAAAAATAAAAGCAATCGGAGAGGCTTCATATGAAAAAACAAAAGATTAATAGTGATAGAAAAGTTTCTAATAAGAATTAATACGAGAAAGACTGGAGCAAGAGGTTTCAAAACAACTAAAGAAAAATCTCTCAAACTTTAAAGATGACTTTTGTCATTTTTTGTTTTAAACAAAGGTAGGCTAAAACAGAGATAGAGAGACACAGAAAAATTTTAATTGGAAATTGTGGCATTTTGAAACTACAAAAATTACCCTTGGGGTTTTATTTTGTTATTTTACAGATTGTATGTGAGTTGTTTATTATTTTATTAATATGACTGCATCTTAGTCATATCACTTGAAGAATACACTTTTTCTCAATTTTTATGGAAAAATCTAGAATGAAGTCATCTAGAAACTTCAGTTCCTCTCTCTCATCTTGATTCTTGTTATAATTGAAGCAGATTTCTCTAATATAGACTCTATATAATACTAAAACTGCTGATTGCAAAAAGAGTTTGATACCTGTCAGAAGTCTGACAATTTTTACTGTGGTCAAAGTTAGATCTCATTGCCTGCTTTGAATCCAACAGGCATTGGAAATTTCTTTCCCAAAGGAAAACATTCTTATCTTCTTAAAGGTTGGATAATGCTGATAGACAAGGCTTTTCTGAGTTTCCATTCTCATTCTCAAAAGCAAAGACAAATGTAGCAACAAATAGAAAAAATTAGTGTATCATAAGCTGAACTTTTCTGGTGCAATTTCTCAAATTTTTCATGTTTTAATTTTCATATAATTGAGGTGCTTTGCTTGCTTTGGCAGCACATATACTGAAATACAATTGAGATGGTGCCTCTCAAAGTGCCTTAAGGAGAAATAAGTGTCAGGCTCCTCTCTCCCAAACCATATAATAGAATTATAAATTGTTAGATCTCAAAAAGACCTGCATTTCAAAGACAAAGCAAAGGAAAATGAAGTCAGATCTTCAGGTTTTTAAAGTTTTGGTTTCATTATTTTTATGTTTAAGAGCAAATATATTAAACATAGTAGTGGGTTTCATTTTAGAATGTTCATAAATGCATGTAATGTAGTTTTATCATTTCCCTTTATTAGCCCTTTCCTCTCCATTCTCCAATTTCTTCTTCTCTACTCTTCCTTCTATGTTCATGCCACCTTTTTTAAAAATATTTTTTCTAGCTTCTTCATGAGGAAAACGAGCAGTATTTGACTTTGTGGGTCTGGTCTATTTCACTTAACATGATAGTCTCCAGTTCCATCCATTTTCCTGTAGATGACATGATTTTGTTCCTCTTCGTGGACATATCTATGTTTTCTTTATCCATTCATCTGTTGTCACCTTTTTCCTATGTTCTGAGTCCCAGCTCCTACTGTCTGAGGTTTAAACTGCCTCACGTCTTCCTTCCTGGCGTAGGCTCAGGGCAGGAGACAAAGTGTGTCCCCAAGACACCCGGGTGGCTCTCCACTTTCAGCCAATTTTCCTCCAATGATGTACTTCCCAAACTCTTTTCTCTGAATCTAGGATCTCTTCTTTCCCACCCTTGTAAGGAGGAAGAGGAAGCTTCCTTTATTCTAGACTTCGTGTTTTCCTGCTTTATGATTTATACTATAAGCAAAGATTTTTGCTTTCTTTAAATCCTCTGAAAATTCTGGAGATCAGAAATGCAACATGGATATCGTTCAGCTGAAATCAAGGCAGTAGCCAGGGTACCTCTGCAGTTCTCTGGTGGAGAATCCATTCCTGGCTTTCCACATTTTCCTCTCTCTCCCTCACCTCATCCTCATCCTCAGCCTCACTCCTCATTCTGCCCTCTGACTGTGCCTGATCTTCCTCTGCCTCTTACTATGGAGAATACTTGATAGCATTTAGGCCCCCACCTAGGTAATACAGGGCAATCTCTTTGATGATCATTAATTTAAACACACTTAGGAAAGCTTTACCATACAAAGTATCATCCACAGGTTCCATGCAGTCAACTCTGATAACTTCATGGGTCATCATTTAGTAATTAAATGGGGAAGAAAATCTTTTCAACAAATTATACCAGAACAGGTATATATCTTTGTATACACTATATGCAAATATTAATTTGAAATGGGTCATACTCTTAATTATAAAATACATAATTATAAAGCTTCTAATATCAGTATTTTCTGAATGTGGTAGTTTTTAAAGCAGGTAATATGCTATCTAATAGAAATATGCTAAAGTTGAAAAGCCTAATTATCTTATTCATCTATTCAAACACTGGATGGAAATTTTTAAATGATATTTTATGCTTCTCCCAAATATTATAGACATATACTTAATTTTATAAAGTGTATATACACTAGAATAGGAAGGTTTTATAATTACTACATATATGGTACTGTTAAGGAGAGTTAAACTAGGAAAGAGCTTAATAAATATTACACATGCTGGGAATCTCAGTTCAGCTCGTCAAAATTTGATTTTTTTCCTGCCAGCACAAAGAACACGAAATAAAATAAAAATATATTATTACCCAAAATATCATAGTTTCCCTGATACTGACATGGGAAAAGTATCTCCCTGAGTCTTCATAAAGAGAAAAGTGGACCATAGTAAATATTTCCTCAGTGTTAACCTTTCAATTAATTTAATAAAGAGCTTCCCAGTTAGCATGCTGTGCCCCTCAATGTCAGTGGAAAGACTGAAGCCAAGTGGAAAGCCAGTCCCACAGAGATTAAAGAATTCAGCCAAGGGTCCTCACTTTCTAACAGTCGAGTTTGATTCAAGATGCTATTGGTACTAGGCTAAAGAAAATTGGTTATTAGGCAAAGAATTTTGAGGTACTGTGGGTTAAAAATGCACGAGCGATGCCATTGTGGTGAGTCCTTGCTTGTAAGTCACTAATACACAGTTGTGAATTTTAAATAGTTATTGCTTCCCAAACGATCAAATTATTTTGCCTGGAATTAATTTCCCAAGCATGTTTCTTTGTAAAGAAAACTTTATTTGGGAGTATCCATAGGAGGTAGTAATTCACTTAACACATTTTAATTACAATTGATGCAAAGAAACTATACATCTATGTAGTGCTGTAGCTTATGTGAAATAAAAGGCGGTATTTGGTGAACAACAGGAGAGGATGAAGAGTGAAAGAAAGCTAGCAGCAATCTCCGGTCCAGCCCTCACCTGCACAAAGTGGGAGGGCCGTATTTGCCTAGGCTGCACATCAAAGGACATTGTGTTTTTCTGGTGCATGGGACAAGAGAATAGATCTTCCTCCTTGAAAACCAATGAAAAGGGCATGGGTCTGTATGAAGAAAAACTGATGTAGAATTTAGTCAAATGTTTATAAATCTGAAGCATTTCACCAATGCTATAGAAAAAGCTGAAGAATAGAAGTTTCCAGTACAAGGTTCTGAATAAGAAAAACCTCAGTTCAGGATCTAAGAAACAAAAATCCCCTTGCAAAGAAAAAAAAAAAAAAGACTGAGTGGGGCAGGGGGAACATTTTTAAGACAAACACATTTTGACAGAACAAGAGATTAATTCCTGTGGAAGAAAAACAATTAATTCTGAATATGCAAAGTAATTCCTCAAATCCACAAGCTTCTATGCCCCGAAGCTATTTGCTTAAAGAACAAAGGGCTTCTCTAGTGACTAAACCAGCTGTCTTTTAAAACCTGGATAAGCCTGCCAAGCCTGGGTTTCCAAGTACTTGCTGGGGTACCAGGCTTCAACCCCACAAGTCAGTCTCTGAGAGCAGAATCCTCCTGCACCCCCATTCCCATAGGCACGAGCATCCTATTCGGACGGAAGAACACACAATAAAACAGCAAACAGGCTTCTCATTGCTGGACGTGTTCCATCCAAATCTTCCCCAAAAGATCAACAGCATGAAAGCAGCAATTTTCAAGAAGGAGAAATCATTCACGAACTTCCTCATCAGACAATCTGAGCTACTGTCCTGTTTAAAGAATATTGCAAGTCAGAGGAATTCATTGTCTAGACTAGCATAGCTTTGCTTTGAAATAGTTGAGGGAGAAACTTTATATGACCAAATCATAGAATTACTAGCTGTTCTGATTTCAGGATACAAAGAAATTTCTTCCTACCCTACTTCTACCCTAACTGTTTGAGTCATACCATTGTTGCTGTAACTATACATAGATATTTTCCCTCCGGTCTACCTGAGATATATAGTAAGTAAGAGAAGATGAAATACTCTAAGTAGGGACTACTTTCTTAGACCTTTCCAACTAGGAGTTAAAAGAGCAGATACTTTTGGAAATGAATTCCCAAGATGCTACGTAAGGTCTTGGGAAACAATGAATGGGTTAGAGTCAAAGAAAGGAGAGCCCAATGTCTAGCTAAGACAAAACACTTTGCCAGACAGTAAAGGTTTTAAGGGCAGAGGATCATAGCTACAGGTCATCTGCTGCAGGGAAGGGAACAAAAATAGCCAGTACTCAGAGAGATGAGTCAAAGTCAAAATATGGGGAGAAGGAAGGAGATGGGCAGTTTCTAAATAAAGATTAGATTAAACATATAAGAGTTGGGAGAATGACTAAAGATGCCCTGAATTTTAAGAGCACAGACCAGTGGGTATCTTCCAATGTCAATAGCACCTAAAGAAAACAGCTCAGAATGGATAAGAATTAGGGGATATTTGAGAGTAGTCTGTCCAGATCCCAGCAAAAAACATGAGCATATTTCTATACAAGGTCTATGAGAATATGAGTAACACAAATAACTTCTACTTTCATTACTTTTAGGTATCTTGCCTGTCATGATTTGCAATGCCTTTGAGTCAGAGGAAGGTATTACCCCATACACAACTTGAAACTTTTTTACCATGGTGGAAATTGAAATCTCCAAGAAAGTTTGAAAAAGTCACAGCTGACATTGGTCACTCCATGTTATCAAAGAGTGCATTAACTACATTTGCCCTGTGTCAATCTTCTGAACCTTTCCACTTTAAAACTTTGAATTCTGAGACCAAGACTTTCTAATCTGACTCTCCAGTCCAACCACCTTTCTCACCAAATTTTCTGATGAATAACATCACAGTTTTAGTCCTCTCGTCCTTCTGTGTAGGTTCTTCTTTGCTTAACTCCCTACCTTTTCTGCTGCATTCATATCAGAAACCCCACTTACCCAACACACACACACACACCACACATGCACACGTGCACACACACGTAACCTAGCAAGACCTCTGCTTTGGATCAGTTGAACCATCTGTTTTCTTTCTTGTTTATGTTTGCATCCCAGATGCTGAGAAAATCAAATTGCATTACTGTAGCAATGGTTGGCTATACTACAAAACAATGGTTTCTGATTTTAGTTTGTCAATTGTTACGGTTTGTATCTGAAACATCACCCCCAAATCTCATGTGTTTGGATCAGGAGAGTTCTGTACTCAGCCGTAGATTCGGCCAACAGTGAGTTCACAGCTGAGCATGCTACCAAAGATAGCACCTGGTCAGGGGAGGAAGTCACTGGGGCTGTGACCTGAGGGCTCCTCACTTCTCTCTCTGCTTCTTGGCCACCCTGACATGAATAGCTTGCTTCCACCTGGCTCTTCTGTCATATGATTTCTGCCCTGCCAACTGTAGACAAAAATTTGTAAAATTATGAGCCAAAATAAACATTTCCTCCTTTAAATTGTCCGAGTTCGCTATTTTGTCCCACCAACAAGAAAAATGACTAAGACATAATTAAAACCACTTTAAAAATTCACTCAGCAAACTATCATTGCTCACTACTTCCCCAGAATGTGCAGAGAAGTGTGGAAAGTGCTGAAATAGATGAGAAAGCTTTAAGTATTTATGTACGTTTGAAAATTGGAGAGCTCCTTATGTGATGCTTGAGATTAAGATGCACTAAGTATCTTTTAACTTTTACTTTTACCCTAAGGGTGATGGCATTGTAGAATTTCTAAGGACACTTTCTCTCAATAAATCTGAACAAAAACAGAGGCTAGTTGTCAGCATCCATGGAGGACAAACTTCAGAAATTCCCAAGCCGACCTAAAATGGAACCCATGGGAAGAAGCCCTGATGTTCGTGCCTCTCTTTTCCTCCCCTCCAGGACCTGAGTCTCCAGCATTCTTTGGCCTACCTGGGGTTTCTGGCTGTGTTCCCCAGCCCTTCCTCTGCAGGCAACATTGAGAGCTAAAGGTCATCCTTGGCCTTCTCTCACCTGTTCCAGGAAGTGCTCATTAACTTATCGATTGTATGCCAATTTGCAAACAGGCATAAACATGACAACTTGAAAATATAGACATAAACATGACACTTCCATCAAAGTCTCCTTTTGAACTTCCAAGGAACAGATGCCTTATGATTGTTTCTAGCACCTTAATTTATAAACATATAATGTGCTAGCTGTATTAAAGGTGGATCTTGAAAATGAGTAAATATGTTTCTTTCTTTGAAAAAAGTAGGAAAGACAGAAGGATGATTAACCCACTACGGTGTATATAAGAAAAACTGAAAGCATTATATACAGGCAGCCTGCACAGCCTAGGGAAAGATGCTGCGATGTCCCAGACTATGGACATTTCTAAGAGTCATGGGGACCAGAATAGAGATCAGGGGTATCTGTTACTGATAATGTGAAGGAACAAACATGAACACATTGTTACAAGTCTAACCTTTTTGCTTAATGGATTATTTCATCTATCCTTTCTTAAAACTTGAATGCTAGTTTATCTGATGAGCCAGGATGCTGTAAAAAAAAAACAAACAAACGAAGAACATGTTCCATTCAGAGTGATAATATGTCTATAATTATATTGTTCTGTATTTTAAAGCCAGCTATACTATGCTTCCCTAGGTGCGATCAAATCTGCTTGAAAATTTAGTCAAATAATCCAAAGCTAACTTAATTAATCAGGCTACTTTATACAATACTTGATAGATTTTATTAGCCTTCTCTTGATAATTCATTTATCCTTTACACAGTTTTTGTTTGTTTCTGTAATGACTGAGACAGGAGATTGGAAAGGCAAGTGACACCCCAGAGGAAGCCAGGTAGGTAAGGAAACTGGGGCAGGGCTCTGGGCACAGGTCCCCACATCAGGTGTTTGGGAAAACTTCCAACTCTGATAGTCCTCAATTACTTCAAATTAGATTAATTAAACTCATCATTCCTCAGTTTTTCATTTTTGTGTTTTTTGTATGTAAGATGGAGATAATTATGGCATTTATTTTATACCATTAAATTGAAAATTAATATAACATATAAATATGCTTCCATCTAATGACTTGGATAGAGACAGCATTACATACATTTTGCCATTATTTGTAGCCCTACTGTTCCAGACATAACCACCTAAGGATATGACAACATCAGTCAGAGCAGATAAATGTTTCTCATGGATTTACAAATTTACAGAAGCTATGACCAAGAGTTCATGTTCAATACTGAATCAAATTAGGGATATCAAAGTCCCAAACCAGGAATAACTTGGAAAAGAATTTTACCTCTTTTGACTCTATGTCATTAGTTAGCTCTTGGCCCTTTTCCCAACTATTCTCTCTTCTTTCTCTCACTGGTAATCTCATTTAGCGTCAAGATAACAGCTGTCATCTTGAGAGAATCAACTCTCGAACATCCTTCTTGAATTCCACCCCTATAGTTTCAGCTTCCTGAAAAATATCTCTACCTGGATGTCCTAGCACTCAATAAACTATATTTTGTCTTCTTCATCTTAGTGTCCTTCACCTTTATCTATAGCAAGTATGGATATATTTGTGATTAAACAGATACAGTGAAGTAAGACACAGATGTATAAGTGGATGAATGAATGAATGAAAACTGAGCAATTCTTCAGTTGTGGATAAGATTAGCATATAAAAAAATGATTTCCTACTCACAAAATCAAAACAAATTTAAAAAATAGACACTTTCCTCCCACTTAGAATAGATATCCAAATATGGGATTTGGCCAAGAACTGGCCCTGCATGGCAAAACCAGCATAAAGGTCCAGGCAGGTCATGGTGAGCAGGGAAGGAGAGTGTCGTTCTCAGTTCCAGGCAGACCGCAGACACACACCTGCATAATCATTTGCTCTAAGCCAAAGGAATGTCTAGGGGTGTGGAAAATTTAGATATCTAAATCCATTAAATTTGGCTGTGTAGCATGAGAATCCACTTTCTTCACCAAAAGCATGAATCCTGGATAAAATTGGTCAAGGATGAGAGCCGACTAGTGAATAAATTTATAAATATAACTTCTTTCTCCACTTTTATGGTCTAGACTTCAGTGGAAAAAATATCAGGGAGTAAGAAGTTGGAGGAATATGTAAGAAACATAGCCCTCATTCACTAATTGTATTTATTTATCCAACAAAAACTCCTGAATTCCCCTAACACTGTATTTCAGGCTCTGTCAAATACTCCAACTAAGGAACATGGTAGGAGTGGTATTTAGCTATCTACACAAGTCCCCTGGTCTCTTGGAGGTCAAACCTCCCTAACAGTTCCAAGTTCTCTCAGTCTTTTCTAAGATTTACAGGCGCATAGGCTGCTGGGAGACCTAAATGATAAAAGAATTGGGTTCAGTTGTAGAGTGCTTTCTTAGCATGAAGCATTGGCTTTGATTTCCAGCAAAACACACACACACACACACACACACACACACACACACACACACACACAAATATTAAGTAGGAGTTAAATAGAGAAGGAAGCAGAAGATTTGGATTTCTTGTCCAGCCAAATTTAGTATTTTCAAGAACCTAAAAGATATATTGCAGTCCTAATCCCCAGTACCTTGGAATAGACTTTATTTGGAGACAAGGTCTTCAGCGATGTATAACCAAGTTCTTAAAGAAATTAATAAGAGCCAGGAATATAGCTTGGTAGCAGAGTGCTTGCCTAGCATGCTCAAGGTCCTAAGTTCAATTCCCAGTATGGTAAAAGTAAAAGTGATCAGAGTAGCCCCTAACCCAATACTATAACAATATTATTCCAAGAAGGACAAGTTTGAAGATAGGCATGCATAGGGAAGAGTGCCATGTGACAATTACAGCAAAGATCCAGTGATGCTACTACATGCCAAGGAACACACGTATTGCTAGCATATCACCAGACATGGAGGGAGAGGCATAGATTCCCCTCATAGCTCTCAGAGAAGCTCAAACCTGCCAATACTGGATACCAGTCTTATAGCTGTCAGGACTGTGAGGCAATAAATTCTGTTTAAGCCAGTCAATTTGTGGTACTTCATAACAGCACCCCTAGCAAACTAACACACGAGACTGATGTTCCCAACTGCCTAGGGAACTGAACTGTAACTAAGTTCATTTGCAACTTCTTAAGAGATGTAAATACCCATCAAAATTTTTTATGTTAAGAGCTTTGAAAAGAAAAAAATATTGTCTCTTCAGAGTGACTCTCCCAAAATAATGACAGCACGCCATTGCAAAAAGTGCCTCTCTTTGGAAAAGATGTCCTATAACCTAATCTTTTGTTTCACGTTCAGACAAACAACAGCTCTTTTGTTTCCATGGGTAGCTGGGTTTCAGTGATGGAGTCAAAAGAGCAATAATTAACATAAATTGTTGCGTGAGTTGCTTGTGCCCTACCTCATTTTGTCTCACATGCAGGTCACTAATTAAAAGCTAGAACGGACCAAAAAATGGATATATATATATGGAATTATAGTCATGACAACTTATGCAAAGTGAAAATTATTTAAACAAGGCTTCCTTGTTTCTTAGTTCTAGGCTTATAATCATCACCATGAAAATCTGGAACACCAAACCAGAGCACAGTGAGTCACTGTGACTTAAGACTTAGGAGAGCAGATATTAACCTAAGTTTAGCAGGGCCAGCTACAAAACCTCCAAGGCCAGTGAAACATAAAAATGCAGAGCCCATTAGTAACACACAGGAAAAAAGGAGTCCTTGTAGGTAATAAAATATAAAGATATAGTACCTGACACCCACGACACAAGGAAAGAGAGGTTTATTTTGGCTCACAATCCATAGTGGTTTCAGTCCATAGTGGACTGGTTCCGAGGCAGAGCAGAAAGGCAAGGTGGTGTGGCAGAGGAGAAACATTTCATGGCATGGGGGCAGGAAGTAGGGAGAGATCAAAGGAGGAAAAGGGAGATAGACCCTTCTAGGCCCCAACCCCAGTGACCTACCACTTCTGACCAGGATTCAGCTGCTAACATCACATTTATCCATAAGCTCACCAGTGAATTAATTGATCCAATCACTTCCCAAAAGTTCCACCAGGAGGTTTGGGGGTAGCAATAACCATATATGAACGGTAACACCTTTTTTTTTTGTATCATTGTATTTTTAATTCTATTCCATGTTGTACTAGGTACACTAAACTTAAAATTTTTAATTCTAGTGAAATTTATCATTTAACATTACATTGTCCAAAAACAGTTTTAAATTTAAATATAAAAGCATTTAATTCAAAACATTTCTTATTTCAGTTTTTATGGGCACATGTATTTCCACCAGATAGTGGAAATGCTCACAGAATGAACTCAGCTGTTATTATTTCAGTTCTTAATGCGCCTACATTCTACCAACATGCTCTACCTTTGGGTTACTCGTGGGTAAAGAAGGATTTAAAAGTAAAGGAATACTCTCATGGGTTTCTCTACTCTCCCTTTCCTTCTGTGACACCATGTTCAGCTACTTGGTCAAGTAATAAAGTGAAGTAACACAAGAAAGGAAGGATGTGATGGGTGCCTTGGCCATTTGTATTTCACCTTTCTACATTTATGGCAAGTTTTCACTGGAATGGAATGTGTAACCTGAGGAGATTCCCAGAGCCACCGCTCCCATTTAGTCACAGACCTTGTGTGTTGAGCCAGGAGTCACTGCAAGTCCCACTGGATGCCATGCCTTGTGGCCTAGAACTCTGCTCAAAGGAACCCTTGCTAAAAGCAAATGGTATGGCAAGCAACAACATGTACTCTGTCGTGTTCCGTGTCACTTCTGTTTCACATCACAGGCAAAAGAGTGAAATCATTTGAAGTGTCCAGACAGTGACAGCAGAGCATTAAACCAAGCATGAGGCCCAGCAGGCACAAGCACAAAACAGCCCAAATTCTTGCCTGAATTTCCCAGTGACTTGCTGTACCCTTAAACGATCCACTAACTGCTACCGGAGTCATTTCCACATCTCTGAAGTAAGAAACCAATCCTCATATGACCCAAAACTCCTTGAATCTTTCCTTTTTATGGCATTTCTTCCCCATAATTATCAGTTTATTTTTAGCAGTCCTACCTTGTCCTACTCATAAGACAGTAAATTCCATAATGGTATGGATTTTTTTTTCTCATGAATGTACCTGCAATGGACAGAACTGGGCTTACCATATAGCAAGGCCTCTGTGAATGTATAGTAAATAAAAGAAGAAGAACACCCATCATTTTCTTGATCCTCTTCATTCTTTTTGTAGTAAAAACCTAGGATCAAGGATATTAGAATAGTATGTGGAAGCCAAAGGCCAGTTCTAGCATAATAATGTCTAGCATAATAATGTAGTTTTGATGATCCATTCAATCAACAGAGACAAGATTTTAAATTTGGGAAATTTGACATTAGAATACAGAATTCTAGCTATGCTTTAAGAATCTGAATAAATGGTATATTTACCTGAAGAAAAGTTGGGCATACCATCAAGTTTTTCACAGTCCTATTAAATCTGTTTCCCTCTTGAATGTTGCCTGCAAAGTCCCCACTAAATATTTCAGTTAGTGATCCCTGCTTTAGGCCATCTGGAGAGAAATAAAAGACATGATACTGGTGACGTTCACCTACGGCTATGTAACTCATTGGGCATTTTGACTTTTCTCCCAGGGCTAGAGTTCTAACAAGCACCACTGACCCTGTGCCTGCTTGATGCTATGGCTAAGAGTGTGTCTTTCACACCAAATTGCTTGTTGTATACAAGTGCCAGTTTTGCAGCCTCACATTGTCCAGTACAATAGAAAGTCTCTGATAGATAAATAATTCATAGCCAGTTCCTCACACATCAATGAGCCATTCCATCTCCAAACCAATTTCATTTTTCAGATGCTCTGGCCAGAGAATTTTAGTGCTCTACCAATTAATTTCAGTTTCTGTGATACCAGAGATTAGAGCATAGTTTAACGACATAAAGGAGTTGGAGCACAACTCAAACCATATAAAGAAGTGAACATCTATTTGTCTTAGTTGTAAAGTTCACCCTGTTTGTATAACAGTTCTCTAATAAGGATTGTGACTTTTAGAAAACAGCAATATTACTGTATAAGTATTTGTAATTAAGCATAAGTTTGTGCAGGTCATTATCTAAATCACAAACATTTGGTGGAGTAGCTATGACCAGACACTATTGTTTTTGAATATGTATATTAGAATATATATGAGAATAAATACTTTGCATATATATTATAAATAAATAGAGAGGAATACATTAAAAATATGAGAAATCAGGCACATGATGGTTGTTGTGGTGAAGATAGAATAAAAAGAACTCTTGAAGGTATAGTTGTAGGCAAAGACTTTATAAGAAAACCCTTAGTGCACAGGAAATAACATGAAGAATCAACAAATAAGATCTCATTTTATTAAAAAGCTTCTGCACAGCAAAAGAAACCACCAACAGAGTGAAGAGACAACCCATGAAGTGAGAAAATATTAGCTACTCCTCAAACAAAAAGCTAACATCTAGAATACATAAAGAACTAAAAAGAATCAGACCTCCCAAATTTAAAGACTCAATCCAAAAAGGGGCATCTGAAATGAACAGATATTGCTCAGGAAGAAGTACAAATGGCAAATAAATATAGGAAAAAATGCCCAGCATCACTGGTCATTTGAGAGACACAGATTAAAACAATGCTGAGATTCTATCTCACTCCAGAAAGAAATGACTATTATCAAAAAGTCAACCAATATTAACTGCTAGGGGGCAGGCTGTGAGGAAACCGGAACTCTTCTCCACCGTAGGTAGGAGTGTGGACTGAGGCAACCACTGTGGAAATCAGTATGGAGATTCCTCAAAAACTAAAATTAGAAATCCCATTGAACCCAGCTATTGCCCTTCTTGGTATCTTCCTGAAAGAACTAAAAGCATCATATCATAGTAAAATATGCACACCTTTGTCTACAGCAGCACAGTTTATAATAGCTAAATCTTGGAAACAGCCCATGTGCTCATCAGCCGATGAATGAATATAGAAAATGTGGGGTTTTTTTACACAATGGAGTACTACTCAGCCACAAAGGAGGATAAATTTGAGACATTTCTAGGTAAGTGGGTGCACCTCAAGGCCACACTCTTATGTGAAATAAATTGGACACACATATTTAAATATCATATTGTTTCTCTGTTGTGAGAAGCCTAAAGTGTAAATAAGAACCAAGATGTGTAATAGATATTGAGAAATTGGAAATAAAAAGTTCAAATGAGAAGAGGAACGGGGGGGAGGGGGAAAGAAGGAAGGGGAAAAAAGAGAACAGAAGGAAAAACTGGAAACAAAGCTTTTTAGATAAGGAGGGAAAGAAGGGTTGAGGGAGGGAAGGGGAATGGGGAAAAAATGAAACAAAATATATCACGTACAGGCACAAGTTCCCTGTAATGAATGTGATTGCCATGTAGATCTAAAACATACCAATAAAATGAAGAGAAATAAATAAAGCTTTTTAAATTAAAAAATATATACAGAGGAGAGGGTAATACTTATGACCAAGGTATTAATTTTGGGACACATATTTAATAAATGTGTATTAGAAACAAAAAGATTATTACAAATTAAAATTTAAATTTCATAGGACAGGCTATCTATTTTTATTACTCAAGATCCTACACAATTTTCTAATACAACATTTAAAGCCAAATCAAGCCACATTTAAATGCATCAAAACATTTTTCCAGTGGATAAGAAAAGCAAGCTGTTTC
>RJWT010016975.1:0-19563 GCA_004365215.1 Cuniculus paca | reverse complement strand
CCTCAACAGTGTTAAGGAAATAACTTGTAAAGAACTATGAGTTTTCCACAGGTTGGTAAGCCAGTGAGGCTTAAGGAAAACATTTTGTCTATAACTCATTTGCAAAACATATAGCGCCAACATGGCCCCGGAACCGTGGTCCGCTCTGAAGGTACGGGTTTGCAAAGGCCTCCTGGCTCCTGCCCACCTGGGATCACAGTGAGGCACGTGAAGGAAAGAAATGGCACGGAATAAGAAGGCCTGCTTTTGGGGGAAAGGCTGTCTGAAAAAGTCACATCTGATTCGTGAGACATGAGAGAGAAGGTGCTGACCAGAGTGAGGGGTGGGAGACAGAGGGAGAATTCCAGGCTCTCAGAACAGCATCTAAAGGAGCTGTATGGATTTGAGGGATTAGAGGCTGTCTCGAGTGGCTGTGACAGTGAGTGAAGACTGGCGTTAAGTGGGGGAGGTGGCGAAGGTGAGAGAATTCAAGGACACGGAGTCCATGCCAAGAAGTTTGCTTTTCACCCTAATGGCAGTAGCAAACACTGGAGAGTTGGAAGGGAGAGTACCAGAGTGCAGTTTAGTTCTTCAGAATATTCCAGCTGACAATAAATGGCTGGAAGCTGGGAGACCGGTTAGGAGGCTGCTGTGGTCCAAGTGACTGGTGATGGAGGAAATACTGAAGACTGCTACGTTCATCCCAATGGGCCAAAGCACAGCAAAGTGACATATGGTAAAAGGCACGGAAGGGCAGGAATTCCTGGATGACTGCGCATGTGAGGGAGGAGGTGGGCAGTGGAGAAAGAAGAGGAAAGTAGCTAGTGTAGAAGAGAGCCACAACCTGGCACTGTAGCCAGAGAGACACTGGAGGAAAATAACACATTTCATGTGCTCCTGCTTTCTGCTATTCTTTCACCCCAGGAGAGACGGAGCAGGAGAATGGACCTTTGGAATGTTCTGGGAGACAGATATCACAAAGGAAAGAAGTTGAAGTTTCTAAGTGTTACATTCTATACTATTCTCAGGACATCAGACAACATAATCCTTTTATCCTTTTTATGGCATTCTCCCTAAGCTCTTTCCACATGAAATTCTCAAGTAGCCTACTTACCTCGAGGTCCAAACAGATTGTCCAAAAAGGCATTGATTTCATCATCGAAGGCCTTTAGATGCTCCTGAAGAGAGAAAAAGAAAAATTAAGTGCTTCAAACATAATTCTTAAGGTCAGGTGTCGTGGCACATGCCCATAATCCTAGCAGTTAGGAGACTGAGGCAGGAGGAAAGCCATGAGTTCGAGGCCAGCCTGGGCTCCATAGTGGGTTCAAGGTCAACCTGAACTGCACAGGGAGACCCAAAGGTCCTAGCTTCAAGGAGTTTTGACTGCAAAGACTAAGGAAAGTGGCTAGAAAATGCAGCTCCTCACTTGGTACAAGCTTGCAAAATTACGAAGCAAACAATTCCTCTTTTGTTTCCTTAGGCAAAAGGAGTCCTGGAAAATAAACCTGGTGCATTTAAACACTGAAGGGTTATTGACCTCAATTCCATTTGCCTCTAAAAATGTTTAGAGGCAAAACTGTCCCATAAGCAACTTCCTTTGCTATAGTTAACAAGAACGGTGTGTGAACACCAGAGCAAGTCTATGACTGCAGAATAGAAATGCAATTTTTAAATGGAAATTCAACTGCATTGTATTTCAGAGAGCCAAATCTACAGGTTTAGAGGACTTGCCTTTTAAGTAAGAAAACTGAACACTATGTCTATTTGTCTATTACCTTTGTTTTTTTTAAAAAAATACATATATATTCATATTCTACTTAATATTAAAGAATGCTATGTGGGTGTACCATGTTAATTCCTGTCCAGGTGGGACTCGAATAGTGTTGCTAAGAATCTTAAGATCTTTAAGTTGGTCTCTGGCAACTACATCTAGGCCCTATTTATGCTCATCTGTTATTTTCCTCAAAATACCTGCTAAGGAGTCCCCTGCCCCTGCTACAAAGGTCTAGAGCACCTCCTTAAGCAAGGGGAAGAAGGAACAGAGCACCCCCCAGTGTTTCCAGCACTTTGGGCCAGCACACTGGCCCCTGGTTGTGAGTTTAGTGTGCTTGCCTTGAGAAATTCACATACAACAGCTCTGGATTCAACAGCTGAAGTACAGATGAGACCCTGAAAGCATCTCACTCTCAGACTATGAGTGCCACAGAGGAGAAATGCACCCGCTAGCATCTGACAAGAGGATATGCATGCTGGTGACTGGTACAAGCCACTCACTCTCTTTCTTCATGTCTTTGACCCCAAGAGAAGAAATTCGGGTCTTCAGGAACCTTAGGAAACTTGGGAAAGAGGATGAGGATAAAAGACCAACATTCACAGACACCTAATACTGCTGGCTAGTGTGTGAGGAACTTTATTTTCCTTATTTCATAATACCTCTATGAAAGTATTTTAGGTATAAATCAAGTCAATTAAGTTTTTAATATAGTAATTTTATGTTTGGCTTCCATGTGTGGCGTCTCAGGTGCCTGCTGGGCTTGGGAAAGCCAGTTACCTAACATTTCAGCATGACAGGCTCTATCTGTGCTGCTGTTAGGATAGGCAGCTCTGCCCAGAGGCCTCGTTCCTGGACAGGGAATGGTAAATAACCCCATGGATGCTGTGATATCTGCGATTGCCACATCCATGAACAAATGTTTAAGCTTTTTCAGTTTGTTTGCTAAGGTTCAAAATCCATTTTCCAACATTTGTAGAGCAAAAAAAAAAAAAAACTAATTAAAAGGTCATAAACCTTGCTTCATTTCTATAAACTTGCAGAAGTCTAAGAGTGAAAGAAGAACAAAAAAAAGGAAATATGGAGACAGCACAGAATGAACAAGATTAATAAAAAGCACATTCCATTCGTGCATTAACGTACTTGGTGACCCACTACGTGAGCGTTACTGTGTGCCAGCGCTGTGTGAGATGCTGAAGTGCAAAATCAAGTGATTTTGTGGTCCACATAGTTTTCAATCTAAAGTGGCAAATTAAAAATCAGGGTATGGGCTACAAAAGGATAGAGAGAAGCGCTTTAATTAAAATCTCTTAAAAAGAGAAGACTTCCAAGAAGAAAGGAGGCTGCCACTGAATTTTGAGAGACTGTAGGGTGGTGTCTAGATGGAGAAGGATAAGAAGAGCACATCAAGGAGAAAAATTCACATATTAATACACTGTGAGATATGATGCATTCAGGAAATATGACTAGGGTTTCCAGTAATGTATATGATAGAACAGCAGCTAAGAGTGGGAAAACCAGAAACTTGATTATAATTACATTTGTATTTCTGGGCTTTTATGATTAGCGATGAAGTGGTCTAAAAAGACAATGGTCAATCAAAAGAACCCTGCTGACACTGAATTAGTACAAGGAAAGCAGGAGGACAGAGTGTTACAGTGTTAGTCAACTGAGGATGAAGGCCAGCTTCGGAGTGGAGCTTGGGTGTGAGGTAACAGGATGAGGGCTGTACGTGTGTGGGGGGAGCAAGCTGGACAGTTCCTCAAGGCTAACGCTACAACCCAGAGCTGCGAAAAATCAACCAACTCCACACTGTGCTGCATTCATTCAAACACTTTCAAATGAATTTGTATATGTAGTACTCTGTCAAACATTTAAAGAAAAAAGATAAAAGTGGTTGGCTCAAAATTTCTTAGCTAAATTGGGGAAGAGACATAAAAAGGCAATTACAACTGAGAGATGCCTAGAACTGCTACAGTGATGGAAGACACAGGAGTGGAGACTTGAAGGTGGATTTTTCATTATGGTTGAGGATCTGGACACATTAGAAAGAGAGGAACAGTAGTGTTTCAGACCTGAGTGAGACAGGTGCTGTCCTGAGCACCATCAGCTATAGGGCCATTCTGTGGTCATCCTTTGAGCACACCCTTCCACAAAGGAAAAAAAGTCCTCTGAACCAAACAACCATGCCTACCAAGACCACACATCCCCTCTTCAGACTGTGTTCCAAGTTCCTTGGGCCACAGAATTCTCTGACAACACTGAGTCCACTTCAGAACAATTTCTTGTCAGTCACAAGAAAGTCCAGGTTCTAAGACTTGCAATTCAATTTGTGGTCATGTACAATAAATAGCTAAAGAATGGAAGCAAGGAGGGTCTTATTTAATCGCATATCCCTGATTTTTTACTAAGGTTGGTAGGAATTTAGTACAAAGGAACAGCCATTTTTCAAAATACTTAGGCAGTTTGCTAAAAACATACACTTAACCACATGACCTGTATGCCACTTCTAGGTATTTACTCAAGAGAAAAAGCATATTTCCAAAAGACTTATACACAATACAGCACCTTTATTTGTAGCAGTTAAATAAAACCTCCAAATGTTCATCAACATGTGCTAAATTGGGCATAACCATACTGTGATATTACTAGAAGTATAAAGTAATGAACTACTGACACACAGCATGGAGAGACCAAAAATTTATTATGCTGCATGAAGGCAGCTGGACAGAAGAATAAATACTGTATATTTCATTTATATGAAGTTCTAGAAAATGTAACTACTTTATAGTGACAGAAAGTATATCAGTGGTTGCTTGGGAACTGCAGGGAAAGAGACCAGAATATCATTCAAAAATACAGGTTAAATAAGGACATTTGCACATATGGCTGAGTGAGTTTGTAGCCAGCAGAACTATACTACATAGTATGCTAAGATGTCTTCATTCCAAAGAGAAATGATTCCATATGGAAAGTAGAATCTAGAGAAAATCAATAGTGCCAGAAACGGGTATAACTGAAAAGCCCTATCTCAGCAAGCAAACCTCCTCTCACCTCAGCACATCCACTACTACTGCCTCTGACAATACGATCATCTCTACTCCATGAAGTAGGGCTACATAAGACCCAATGATCGCCTGCATCTGTTCCCTCTTCTGTCACAGGAGAAAGACCTTTGGAGGTAGTAGCAACCAACTGAAACAGATGAATGCAACAGACTTTACAGAAATCTGAGATATCTTCTTGACCAGAGACTACATAACTCCCACCAGACACTCTTACCTCAGCCACCAGTTTCTGTGAGTACTTGGGAAACAGAAGAGCCGGAATGTATGCACTGAGATTTTTGCCACCATGATACCAACTGAGTATCCTACCCACCCCTCACTGCACCAGCCACAGGTCAACATAAACCAGGACATCTCAAATGGGGAGCCATTTCCTGGTGTTCTTAGAGATGAGAAGAGCAGAACTTCTTCCTACTCCCCTTTCCTCCCTTATACGTAGATGTAGTTTTTAGTATTTGTCTACCATACCATTACAAGTTCTGTATAAATCAGTGATTTAAAATCTATTTTGTTCATACTAGGTTCAAAGAGCATTTAAAAAATATTTAATCAGAATAGCTATTTTCACTATAAGTCCACTGCTTTTAAAAATTAACAGAAAGCGTTAAGATTACAAAACAAACTACTAAGTTTGAAAGGAGACATAGTGTCCAAATCTTTTTCTTCTCTCTTTTTGTGTATATTTCAGAGTAAGCTAAATCTGGAGGGTTCAATGAAGCAAGTCAGGAATTGAGATTTGACCAGCTTAGTATAGGAATGTAACACAGTTGAGACTAACCTGACACAAGTTTCATAGCTACCTAGGAGCCCCAGGGTCAAGGCTGAGTGGTACAGAACTGAGAGCAGAGGAAGGATATTTCCCCTTAGAGAAGAGGGAGGCCCACTAGAATACCTTCTTCACGCACGAGTCTTTACAACTTTCCAGGGCTCGGGATGCCTGTCAAAGGCTGAAGCCTCTTTTGGAGGACCCTAGAGGATTGCTCCTGGCCAGTTTCTCATGCATCTGAAGAAACTAAGCATGTACATGATGAAGCGGGACAGTGTAGATGCTGGATAAAAGCAAACATACAAAAATACACGATTCTTAGACTGTCATTCGGCTGACTTTGCACACTGTATTTATTCACATTTTACACTGGTACCCATAAACTGCCTTTCAGGGCCTACTTACTCAACTTCTCTACCTTCCCACTACTGTCCTCTGGAAAGCCATAAACTAAGTTTAAGGTAGGCAGTGAGGAGGGAGTCCTTAGGCAGGCATGGGAACCCTAAATAGTTTTGTGTCTTACAGAATGATTTCCTAGGGCTGAAACCATCTGAGGAGTATTTATATTTGGTTACCATATCTTAAGACAGAAATGAACTAGCCATATGGCAAGGAATGCTGGCTACTGATTATCAAACACTGTGTCAGGAATTTGACGCGTACCATCTACAGTTCCCACAAGAGCCTGGCAAGCTGGGTCTTTTCCCTAACTTACAGAGGTGGAAACTGAGGCTGCAGGTTCAAGAGTGGTGCTGCTCCATGAAACCTGAACTCAGTACCACGTAACCAATGTTTTTATACCATCAAATGGAAAGGCCCTAGAGCTTGGGCAGCAAAGGAAGATCTCTGTCTCTGTACTATGTGTACAACAAAATCAGAGAGGCTGACTTTACTGCATCCTGAGTAATGCTGAGTCCGTAGGACAATTCCATTCAATTAAGGAGACACAGTGAAAGGGCTTCCATGACTACAGTTGTGTTTACGATGCTCCACTCCCCCCATGTGGCTCTGTCTCATCTCAGAGTAGGGTCAAACGGCACCACCTTGCCTGCCTTCCTGATCAGCTCTCAGGCCTTGTAATAAAGGAGGACAGCATCTGCTTGGAGCAGGCAGGCCTGTGCTATGAAATCACATGCTAACCCTGACCTGCTCTACTCCTCCACAGCGCTGATCATCAGCTGTACTTTCTCTGGCTAATGTGTTTAGTGTCTGGGTTCACCACTAAAATGTAAGCTCTGATTATTCCCAATTCCAAGAACAATGCCTGGTCCCTAACAGGTACTTAACGTTTACTGAATTAACCAAGCTGTCCTTCTGAACCTTCATAATACTCACAACCCACATGGTACTTATTTCATATGACTTTGCATACTTTGTTCTATTTTCATAAATACCTCAGTTCAAACTTAGTTTGTTCCACAATTTTAGAAAAGATGGCTACATTTGTGTTTGTGTGGGAAAGATGGCTGAAGTATTTATCAGCCGATGCAGAATTTGCAAATAAAAACAAAATTTTGCCAGACACTTTTGTTTGTAAGGCAAATGGTTTGCAAACAAAGTGTGTGTGAATTGAGGTACCACTGTATCTGATCTGGTTTCTAATATGTTTTGAAAGATTCTTAACACTTGTAGCACCGCTTATCATCAGGATCAACTGTTAAAAATTTTTAAAAATGTTTCTTTCTTCCAAAGAGCAAAGAAAAAACTGGCGTGTGCACAAATGCACATGTGCACACACACCTTTTTCCCTTCTTCGCTGGTGGGGGGTAGGAAGAGAGAGGTAGGGAAGGAGGGCATGGAAGAAAAAGGGAGTGCAAAAAGGGAAATCTGAGCAGCAAGGAATAAGGAAGGGGAGAGAGGAGGAAGGGAAGGGGAACAGAAAGGCAAGGGGAGTGCTTATGTATTTGTACGAGGAATTATATATTCTGTCATTAACTTAATTCCAGTGGGCCCTTTTATAAATCTGTGATTTGTAGGATCTTATTGATCTTTTTTCTGTACCTTAAAATGTTTAACTATTTAGTCATCCTAGGAATTATCACTACCCAATCATTCCGATCTATGCTGAAAATAAATGCAAATGAAGGAATGAAAGAACTGCCTGAAAGAACAATCCGATGGTCAAATAGGTTATCGCTTTCACACGCTCCTTCATTTGCCTTATTACTTTACCAAGAATACTGCATCATTTATATCCTCAAGAAGAAATAAAAACCATCTTTACAGGCTTAAAACTTTCCTTGAATGTAGCTGAGCATTCAAAATTATTCACACAAACTACCTGGGGATCTTGTTAAAGTGCAGGCTCTCAATCAGTCAGGCTGGGGGCTGAACTTCTGCATTTCTAACACGTTCCCATGCCACACTAATGCTGCGAGTCTACAGACCATGCTGAGTAGCAATGATTAGACAATGATCTTGAAACTTGTGTGGATTATAATCACAGTGCTGATTTGAGAGAGGGGCGACACTGGGGATCAAGCTGTGGGCCTTGGGGATGCCGGGCAAGTGCTCTACCGCTGAGCTATATCCCCACCCTTCTTTCAGTTTTTTGAAACAGGGTCTTGGCTAAGCTGCCCAGGCTGGCCTTGAACTCTGAATCCTGTATCAGCCTCCTGAGTAGCTGAGATTACACATGTATACTAGCTACTGTCTGGCTTTGATTTCTTTGGATGTCTTTATTTTAAAAATACCAACTTTTTGTCTACTTTCTACAGATCTAACAAGTATTTTATGACACATTCTGCTCTGGAAATTCAAACTTGTGATATACTTATTACATTTCAAGGTATATAGGAATTAGCTGCCAAGCAAATTCACATGTATCTACATTGCTCCAAATGGAAATGAAATCACCAGTTTGGTTTTATTTTTCCTTACATTTCCTGTGTCTGATTGCAAAACGCAGAAAGTGGCCTACCAGGGGAGAGTATAGAGAACCTTTCACTAGTCTTGATCAGAACCTTGTATTTCTGTTAAAGTATCATACAACTGCATTTATATGCTGTACCAGTTGGGCCTTGCCCACAAACAATACCAGGTTTTTCCATGTTAAGGATTTTAAAATCTAAGCTTCACTATACCTTACGTCCATGAATTATTATTTAAACTACAATGCAATTTAAAATTTTTATCACTATTGAATTTTTCATTTCTGCCTTACCTTTGTGCCCTGACACAATTAGCCCAAATTCCTAAACATAGTAGTGCCTTGGTTTACAAACTTAATTCTTTCCAGGATTCTGGTTGCAAACCGAATTGGACAAGAACCAAATCGAATTCAATAGTTAGGCTCAGTGTTGATGTTATGGAGAAATTTGATTCAGCTAGTACCGGTCACCCTGGGGGAAAAGGAGAAGGGTGAGGGCTGGGGCAGAAGGGAAAGGGAGACACCAACGCTTAACCTCTGTGCATGTCTGCACTGTTCTAGTTATTAACAACAAATCATTATCAACACATTAATTCTATAATTAAAATATTATAACCAAGGAGAAATTGTTAGTGGAATGACTCAGAGGAAGCTTGTAAAATTTCCTTCATGAGTCTTAAAAAACAAACCAGTTTTTAGCTGTGGTGGTTTTTTCCTATCCACCTGAAATAGAAAGTGTGAGGAAATGGATGATACCCTCATATGAAATGGCTATAAAGTATAACTCTATACTTTGTATTTCTTGAGTACCTGGGAAGTAACCTACATTCACATCAAATATTACTTTATTATTTTGTACAGATACGAACAGATTAGTGATCAGTCCCACTTTATAGTAAGTAACTGGCACTAGGCATTTGCTTAAATCTTGAGTCTCACATCACACTGTGTAAGATACCAAAATGCGTAAAGCCAGAGGCTAATAACTCCCTACAGGTCTTTCCAAGATGCTTAAGAAGGTGCTAAGGGGCTCCTTTAATTCTTTCTTATGCCCTCTCTGCCTCATTGTTAACACCCTTTAAGAACAAAGATGTCTGGGTGAACGATGACTCCACTCCCACAGTAAGAGAAAGTTTTCCTTCAATCCAATCACACATGTGGGGCTTGGCTTCCCTTAGTGCATGTGCAGTAGCGTGTCCCGAGCTGTGGCTAGATTAGCAGCGTGTTAACAGTAAAGCAGGACTTTCCCCCACTAGAATGTTAAAATTATATATATGTATAAAAAAAGCAAAGCTCCAAAATGAGCTAGTTCACTAATGACCTATTTGTATCATTCCAGGCGCCCCTGGTATCAATACGTTAAATCCATCTGAATAACGCTGTGGAGTTCAGCAGAAGGAAAGAGCATCCACTCAGCCAACTGCATGGAGAAACCCGAACATACCACGAGGCATCTTAACCTCGATTCCTTGGCATCCAACTAGACATTACAAGAGGAACTAGACAGAAGGAAAAATTTGACATAAACTCTAAAGACTTTTAGAAAACCAAGTATTTGTTTAACTCCTTTGGTTACTGGGCCAGAACTCAAAGGGCTCCACCCGCTTTTCTCAGTCCCATCTTCTGGGTCCCACATGTACTCTTTGCTCCAGGCACAGCCAGCTCCTTAGCTGTCCCCAATGCGTTACACACTTGATGCCACCGCACAGCTCTTGTTTCTGCCTGGGCACCTCCTACTTGCATTTTGGTTTTCCCTGCAGACTCACCTTCTCCCGAACTGGTCAAGACCCCTTTGCCTGGCACGCATTCGTGGGATGCCAGCATTAATGAATGAGCAAGTGTGCCAGAATCATTCCAGGAACAGGGCTAGCACGCTTTCCTATGACAACACTCTTCTTTGATAGGTTCAGAGGGTTATCAGGATTGAGTATTTATATATATATTTGGCAAGTAAAGAGCGATGGGGAGTTGAAAGAACAGAGAACGGAAACACTCTGGCAAAGCATCATTGTATTTCTAAACTGGAGAGCTATTGAAACAAAAGTGATATTAAAAACATGAAGAGATCATGTCTCAGTGGAAACCAACTAATAAAACTCTGAACATCAACAACAAAACATTTTTGAGGGTGCTAGGGATTGAACTGAGAACCTCAAACATCGATAAGTGCTCAACCACTGAGCTATACCCCTGCTCTCCCACCAAATTTTTTCATTACAGATTCTAAAGAGGTAATATCAGTGTTCAAAATTTCTAATCCTGCTGCAGTTATCTGCTCTGTAAGGTACAGTGGAGCCACTGGCTTTACCCCTTAGCTTCAGAATTCTCTGCAAACTGGTGGACCGTCTACTCCGCAGCAGAATCAGCAATGGCTCCAGAAGGTGCTTGTCCTCCAGAGATGCACACCTGGTGGTCAGATACTGACAAGGCTGTCTCAGTAACAATGTACAAGACAGGATGGAAAGGACGTTAAGTGCAGTAGAGTTAAATGCTTGGGATTCCTCAGGCACAGAGAAGGCAGTGATAAAGAATAGGAGATACTCATACTTAAAAGAACAGAATGTATTTATACTTACAAAGACCCTGGGTTTGCAAGACAAGAGTGTTGTGCAATCTAACACGAAACAGAAAAGAGTGAAGTGTTCTCAGCTTTTTCACAGAACACTGCCCTGAGTCTGGTACCAGCAGGGTCGCCTGTATCCACAGTGGTATCTAGCTAAAGAAGAATCAATGCCTAGCTGACTCTGGGACACTTGGCAGGGAAACAGTGCCACCATGCAGCAACACTCAGCAGGCTACTGCCAGTCTGCAGATGTAGGGCTGGACGTTCAATTCAGCTGGGTGTTGCCTTGCCAGCAAAGGGGACCTGAGCTGGGGACAGATGTGAAGAGATAAGAGACCTGAATACCTCATGAAAACCCCAGAATGGAAAAGCACGATCTGTGTATGTGTGTATGTTGAGAGTGTAGAATAGTGCAGGGAAATTATGAGAAGCTGGGGTAAGAATTGCTGAAACAAAAATTATATGTACAAAGTGTTATGAATTAATCCGGTATGTATCCTGGGGGTATAAAATAATGCTTGGTTATCTAGGATATATCTTTTTTGTTCAATTTCAAAAACAAATTTTGAACATTTAAATTCACAGACTTCCAGGAAAGGACAGAGTGGTAAGCAGCAAGATCTCAGCCTTTCTGAGATTCATAATCCAGACACTCAAAAATAACAACTTGAAGAAGGGGTTTGGGGAAAGGGAAGAAGATCCCTAGGAACCAGGAACGATCTGATAGGAAAATTAAAACCCACAGAGAACTTGAAGAGACAGAGCACAATGCAGGAAAGGAAAGGGACAATCACCTCCTGGTTTGTGGCTTGTGGGACAGGAAGACCAAATCTATGGAGACAGAGTGAAAGCAGGGGCTCCCAGGGGTTCTGGGAGAAACACAGCGGTGGAACGGACTGGTGGGTGCTGTGACCTGCAACAGCTGGTGAGTGAAACCAGTCCAAGCACTCACCCTATGCCCTGGAGAGTTTTGGGTGGAAGACACTGCAGGGAGAAGCTGACTGAGCGCAGGACTCAGAACAGCCATGGGACACATTCAATTCAGGGCTTCTGGAGTTACACCCCCACAGTGACTGGCTGAGGGACAGCCCCAGGAGGCAGCCATGGTCAGGGAGCTTGTCAGGCTGGCAAGAGACTGCCCCCCAGCTATAGGGTTTAAACTAAAGGACACATGCCCCACCTCCAAGACCAGACTAAATTGCTCTGGACTTGAAAGTCTCACACTTGGTGCCTCCCCCAATCCACTGCCTGCTGGTGCCTGCATGCAGCATGGATCTGGGGTCTGACTGGCTTCTTTATCTACCAGCAGGAGGAGGGTACATCATGACCCCTGCCCCAAAATTGTAGCTCCCAAAGAAAACCACATATTAAAAGATCAGAAAGAAAGTTCTTTCTTGTTTTGTTTTCTGTGTGTGCGTTTTTAGTTTTATTTTGTTTCTGTTTTTCTTTTTTTCCTTTCCTATCCTCTTCTTCACCAGTTTACTGGGGATGGGGAATTTTTGCCTGTCATTCCTTATCTATCTTTCTTTCTTTCTTTTTGCTTTTTTTTCTTATCTCTTTATTTCTTACTCTTTTTTTTATTTTTCATTTTCTCCCTTTTAATTTTTCCTCTTCACTTTTCATTTTACTCTAATTCTCTTTTTCTTTTATCTGTCATTTCTCTTCAATTTTTTTCTCTTTGCTTTACTTAAATATCCTTCTACTCCTCGATAAGATCCTTTTTACTACTACTCTCTCCTCCTTCTTATATTAAAGAGTTTAAGGTTTCAGAGTTTTCCTCTTGTATTCCCTCAGTCCTAAACTCTGAATCTTTTAATAATGTAACCAGAAAGCTTTGGTAGCCTTTTGATAGTTAACTCTGTAATATTACTGTTGAATTCTTTTCTACCATTGGTAGGTAGAATTGTCACATACAGTACCTATTAGCTGTAAGTCAGTACCTGAGTTGCCTTAATGTTTACGTCATACTTGTGGATTTCTTCTCTAGGATTAAGGGTGGTACATAATTGGTTCTTATGGTATGTTAATACCAATTTGTCTTTAGCGATAACTGTAGCTTATCTGCTTGATATTAACAGGGTCGCATAATTGCCACTATTTCTCTATAACCCACCACTCAAGGTTATCTTTATGAGACTATCAATATACGTTACCAGAGAACTTGGTTATTAAGCTAACTACACTGCATTTATCCCTCCTGCATTAACTGGGTGATCAGATATTGGGGCTGTGGCAAAGGACTATAATTAACCACACTCAAAATACATCAGTGAGGGCCAGGGATCTAGCTCAGTGGCTTAAGTGCCTGCCTGGCAAGTACCAGGTCATGAGTTCAATCCCTGGTGCCGCAAAAAAAAAATAAATAAATAAATAAAAATACATCAATGAAAAACAAAGAGATCTCTATACTAGCAAGTCTTTACACTATAAGCATCCATAAACCTCAGCACAAAACAAACAAAACAGGACAACAGAAACATGAGAAGACAAGGCAACAAAATGCCTTCCCAAGCTCCCAACTCCCCATAGCCAATCCAAGGGGCATCACGGGATAGAACAGTATAAACACTCACCCACACTAAGTGAACAGAGGCCCACTCCTCTGTTATCCTTTTACAAATGAAATTAAAGAAAAAATTAGACAATTCCTACAATCAAATGATAATGGCAATATGACATACCAGAATGTATAGGACACAATGAAAGCAGTCCTAAAAGGGAAGTTTATAGCAGGGAATTCCCACATCAGGAAAACCTAATAATGCACCTCAACGTCCTAGAAAAAAAGAACAAAACAAACTCAAAACTAGTATGAAGAAGGAAATGGTAAAAAATAGAGCAGAAATTAATGAAACAGACAAAAACATACACAAAGAATCAATGAAGCGGTAAATCTCTGACAGATTAAACAAAATAGATAAACACTTAGCCAATATTAGCAAAATAAGAAAAGATTGAAATTCATGCAATTAGAATTGAAAAACATAAAATCACAATAGCTTCTGCTGAAATCCAGATCATTCATTACTACTTTGAGAAACTGTACACTAATAAAATGCAAAATTCAGAAGAAATGGAAAATTTCCTACATACATCTATCAAAGCTGAACCAAGAAGATATAAAAATCTTGAATAATCCAATATCAATGAAATTGAAGAGGTAATAATAAAAAAAAAACTACCACCTAAGAAAAGACCAGGTTTCAACAGATTACTACTAACCACCTAAGAAAAGCCCAAGTCTCAACTACCAAATTCCAGAAGAACTTTGGAAAAGATTTAATGCCAATACCCCTCAAACTCTTTAATGAAAGGGAAAAGGAAGCATTCCTGGAACCAGGCATTGCCCTGATTCTAAAACCATAAAAGAGAATTACAGGCCAATCTCTTTAATGAATATAGATGGGAAAATCCTCAACAAGATACTGGGAAACAATGTGGCAAATCATCAAAAAGATCACACACCATGACCAACTAGGGTTCATTCCAGGGATACAGAGATGGCTCAAAATACGGATGCTGGCCTGGAAAGTTCTGTGCGTGCACAGCATCATCTCCCGTGAACACCTATGGGAAGTCAGGCCTGATCTTTACTTCCACAGGGATCCTGAAGAGACTGAAAAGGAAAAGCAGGCTCCTGCTGAAAAGGCTGCGACACAGGAGGAATTGCACAGCAAGTGGACTGCACTGGATCCTGAGGACACTGCTACTCAGCCCAGGGTTGCAGAGCGGTGTGCAGGTGCCCTCGGTGCCCATTCAGTTCCCTGCCACAGACTGGAGTGCTCAGCCGGGCACTGAGAACTGGTCTTCAGTCCCACTACGCAGGCCACTGAGTGGGTAAGAACCATCACTAGGTGGTTTTGAGCTGTTCTGCAGATATGCAAGCAAAA
This sequence comes from Cuniculus paca, assembly GCA_004365215.1. NCBI lineage: Eukaryota > Metazoa > Chordata > Mammalia > Rodentia > Cuniculidae > Cuniculus > Cuniculus paca. Next base: position 4,657 of record RJWT010016975.1, on the reverse strand, counting down.
TAGAAATGAGGTTGATGAAAAATAAAACGCCAGTTTCTAAAAAAACTAATATACCAAATATCAGAAGCAAGGAAAATCATATGATCATCTCAACAGATGCAGAAAAAGTATTTGACAAAAATCCAAGTCCACTCATGATAAAAACCCTGAAAAAAATAGGTATAGGTCTTCATCTCAATTTGATAAAACCCATCTATGACAAATCGGCAGCCAGCATCATACTAAATGGAGAGAAGCTGAAAGAGCTCCTTTTACAATCAGAAACAAGACAAGAATTTCCACTAATAACATTCCTGTTAAATATAGTTCTTGAAACATTAGCCAGAGAAATTAGACAAGAGAAAGAAAGACACATGGATAGCAAAGGAAGAAGTTAAATTATCATTATTTGCAGAGGACATGATTCTCTAAGTAGAAAACTCCAAAAACACCAACAGACCCCTAGAATAAACAAACTCAGTAGCATAGCAGGATACAAAGTTAACACACAAAAATCAATAACATTCCTGCACACCAATAACAAACTCATCAAGAGAGAAATTAGGGTAACAACACCTTTCATAATAGCATCAAGAAAAATGAAAAATTCAGCAACTAACTTAACCAAGGAAGTAAAAGACTTGTATAGTGAAACTGTAGTACTCTGAAAAAGAAGATCGAAGAAGATATCAGAAAATGGCAAGATATTCTCTTCCTGTATAGGAAGAATGAATATAGTCAACATGGCCATAGTGTACTTCCAAAACTGTTACAAAGATTTAACACAATCTCAATCAAAATATCAATAGCATTTCTCACAGAACTAGACAAAGCAATCGTAAAATTCACATAGAACCAGAAGAGAACTAGAATAGCAAAAGCAATTCTGGGCAACAAGGGCAAGGGGGAATCACAATCACAGGCTTCAAAATATACTATACGCTGGGGATTTAGCTCAGTGGCACAAGTGCCTGCCTGCAAGCATGGGGTCATGAGTTTGATCCCTGGTGCAAATAAATAAATAAATAAAAATTAAAAAATACATATTTTTATATATATATATATTACAAAGCTACAGTAAAAAATAGAAAAGAAAAAAGGTATGGCATTGACAAAAAAACAAAACAAAAAACAAAACAGACTTGTGGATTAACAGAACAGAATAGAAGATGCAGAAACAACTCCAGGCACACTCAGCTAACTTATCTTTGACAAAGAGTCCAGATAATTTCACTGGACAACAGATAGCCTCTTGAACAAATTGTGCTGGGAAAACTGTCTCTCCATATGCTGAAGATGGACCCTAGACCTATCTCTCTCACCACTTGTTAAAATAAAATCAAAATGGATTAGAGATCTAAATATTAAAAGAAACAATTTGCTGGAAGACAAAATAGGTAAAACTCTGAAAACAGTGGTGTAGACAAGGATTTTCTGAACAGAAAGCTGGTTGTATAAAAAATAATACCAAGAATCAACAAATGAGGTTGTAGCAAATTAGTAACCTGCACAGCAAAGGAAACAACCAGCAGAGCAAAGAGACAACATACAGAATGGGAGGAAATTTTTGCCAGCTATTCCTCAAAGGACTAATATCTAAAATATATTTTTAAAACTTTAAAAAATTTAGATCTCTCACATTTAAAGACCCAGTCAAAAAATGGGCATCTAAAGTGAAACACTTCTCAGATGAAGGAGTACAAATGTCAATATATACATGAAAAAATGTATTTCAACATCACTGGCCATTCAAGAAATGCAAATTAAAACAACACTGAGGGTTGGGGATTTAGCTCAGTAGCACAAGCACCTGCCTTGCAAGTGCGAGGTCATGAGTTCGATTCCTAGTATCAAAAACAAAACAAAACAAAACAAAAGCCACTGAGATTATATCTCATTCCTGAAAGAATGACCATCATCAAGGTGTCAAACAATAGCAAATACTAAGGAGGATGAGGGAAAAAAGGAATTCCTATTTATTGCTGTAAGGTGTGTAAAGTGGTATAACCACTAGGGGAGATTTCTCAAAAAACTAAAACTGAGGTCAATTTGACCCAGTGATTCCCCTTGTAGTTAATCTTCCCAAAACAGTTAAAGACATCGTATTATACGGATACATGCATACCATGTTTATAGCATCACAATTCATAATAGCTCAGTTTTGGAAGCTACTTATATGTCCACTAATAGATGAATGGATAAAGAAGATGTGGTATTGATACACAATGGAGTATTACTTTGCCATAAAAGATAAATTTGAGTCATTTGTAGGACAATGGATGCACCTTGAGACCATAATCTTTTTTTTTTTTTTTTTTGGCAGCACCAGGGATTGAACTCATGACCTTGTGCTTTCCACACAGGTGCTTAGACCACTGAGCTAAATCCCTAGCCCTTGTCTTTTTGAGACAGGGTCTCACTATGCCATTCAGACTGTCCTTAAGCTCACTTTGTAGCCCGGTTAGTTGAGACCATAATCTTAAGAGAAGTAAATCAGACACACAAATTTAAATATTGCATGGTTCCTCTTATATGAGAAACTCAATATATTAATAAAGTGCAAAATAAAAAACAGGAAACAAAGAAAGTAAAAAAAGTTATTGTGATCCAGCATTGACAGTGTACCTAAAAGCATACCTTGATTTAGTATAATTGTCTTAATGCATTTTATACATTTTATAGCCTATTAGTCTGGGTGTTAATCTGTACATATGATTATGAACTTTATAAGGACTTATAAGATAAATGAATATCATGCTAGCAAAAAAGGGGGGAGGGAAGGGGGAAAAAAGAATTGAGTTGTGTTATATGCATCTACCAATGCTCTACAATGCATATAATCATTATGTACTGCAAACATGTACCAATAAAAATTTTTAAAAATTTAAATAAGATATATTCATAAGGCTTAAATGATTTGCGAATTAGTTCATTGGTTATGTAGGAATTTACCAAGTTTAATGAAGCCAGTATTTTATTAAATTCATATTCTTAGAAATGAATAAAATTAGTTTCTTTTCAGTCATTTTGCAACTTATGGCCTTTTCTCCAAGAATATGGGAATAAAACCCAAACATAAAACCCTAACATATATTTAATCTCATAACACTTTGATCTCATTAAAAGATATTCAATAACTTTCCTTAATTTCAATTGAATAAAATACAATCTGCTAAACAATGAAACCAAAAACCCCCAAAATCTTCAATTTTATAATCAGAAAATAGTTACTCATGATTCAATACTGAGTATATGAGGAGAAGAAAAAGCTAACAGTGCTGCTAAGTTTGCAACGCAAGGTATTTGCAATGATTACTACAACTTGTACTTCCACGGAAGTGGTGAGTGAACACAAAACTCCTTGGAGATTTAATCCAAAGCCAGATGTCTGTACCCAAGACAAGTTGGAACTGTGTAGCAGTGTCTGAATTTGGGGACATGGGGAAGAATAAAGCTGTTTCGCAATGAGCAGCAGCAATGAAAGGAAGTTCTGTTTGTGTGTGCTCTGGTTATCAAGTGCTGACCAGAGGGGAGGCAGGTTGGCTACTCTGCATGTACAAATCGTGCCCTTCTGAATAAGAAAACAAAGCACAGCTTTTCATGGTGTCTTGGGAAAATATGGGCCAAACTGAATCCCTAATTTTTTTTAATTTCTAATTTTTAAAACGATGGTCACATCTAAATTATTTCTACATATTGTTACATATCCTAAAATAACCACAGAACTTCAACATGTGTACAGCAAAGTCAAAACATGTATTCTTTTACTGCTATTACTAAGTGTGAGACTACATGAGCCTCATGGGTAGACTGCTTTCTATTTTCTTCCTTTTAAACTATAAAACCAACCAGCACAGGAATTTGTTGAGTAACCCAGATTCTATCTCTGCTGAGCAAAATCCTTACCAAACACTTTTTTGATTGGAGGTGTCTTATCACTAAAGTGACAGCTGCTCTGCCCTTCACTGCCGAAAGTCTTTGCTAGGAGGCAATGAAGATACATACCTCTAAATTGGCATTTTAATCCAGATAATGTCAAATCAAATTGAGTAGCATTCACAGTTGCTGTAAGAAAAATAAGTCATCGAAATGCAAAATACAGCCTGAGCTTTGTGTGCAAAGATTGGGAAGGATGTTTCGCTTGGCTTCTATGATGGTTAGAATATTACAAACTAATTTCAGATACTCAAATTTCATTATGGGGTAGTTGTGACTGAACCCAAGTCCCTTACATTGAGCTATATCCCCAGATCTTTTAAAATTATTATTTTTTGAGAGGAGGTCTTGCTGAGTTGCTCAGTTGCCCAGGCTGGGCTCAAACTCACAATCTTCCTGTCTCACCCCCCCCAGAATGCAAGCACCAACATGCCTACTTTCAAATTTCATGTTATTTTAGACATCTCCTAGGATATCATCTTAATTCACCTTCATTCATCAATATTCTATCATCAGCCAACTGGGTCTCACAAAACATCAGGCCGACGGATAAAGACGAAACTGTACGGTGACAGAAGAGGTGGCAAGTACCTATTTTACAGTGAAGCAGTGGTGGTGGTACCTCACAAAGCAATGGTTTTGTAGAGGTTTCTGTATTTTCCTGTGACTTCCAGTTACAGGAAACTAACCACTGCTCTCTATCACTGTTCTTCAGGAAGGGAAATTTGTATTTTCTAAATTT
>RJWT010016974.1:0-19588 GCA_004365215.1 Cuniculus paca | reverse complement strand
TTTGTGGCAACCTGAGCCCAGAGATCCTGCACTGTGCTGGGAATTCACCTTAAGGCATATTTGTATAAAGAACAGTAAGGGAAAGAATGCACAGATTGTAAATTTTTGAGGGGTAACTTAATGCAAGTTTTCTTCATGTAACATATATATGATAAAGACATTAGGACCCCCACTAAAAACAAAACAAGACCAAACAAAACAACATACTAAGGCAAGAGGAAGGAGAAAGGAAAAATTGCTGGACAGAGTCTGCCAAAGTCCAGAGGAGAAAAAAGCTGGCCCTCCAAAACCACAGAGATTGCCTGTGCTGACAGTTGGACCACAGCTGAGAAAGACAGGAGAGCCCATGTGCTACCGGCTTCTGGGAGACCTAAGATAAGCTTTCTAGAAACCACAGAGCACCCACTGCTAATGATTAAGCCAGGCCTGGGGATGCATGTGCTGCAGAATATCCTCAATAACTGAAAGAGCTCTCAACTCAATTATAATTAATTACAATCTCATTTGCATTGTGGTTGTGAGCCCCCACCAGGAGCTTTGGGCATCATGACGGCTCCTCAAAAGTCCACAAAGAGACAAAAACTCCTCCTTGAACAGAAGGGACGAGGCTTGCCCCTGGTTGGAGTGAATCAGCACCAGTTCAAAGAGCTGCTCCTTTTCTGTAAAAACTACATGGAGGCTCTGACACCTGGGCTTCTAAAGTGCTCTGAGTTCTTGTCACTGGCTCACTCCCACCCTGAGGAGCATATCCTACCTAATAAATCTTGGATATCAATCCCACCCAATCCAACAGGCCCAAATACATCATCATGGATACTACTTGTCTTTGAGCGTTCAATTCTCACTGTTCTTAAAATGTACCTCTTTGCCTCTTAAGATGCCAAAATCTGGGCTTAGTTCATGAAATAATAGCACAGCAGAAAGAAAGCCAGTTGAATCCAACTCAGTAAGGTTCCATGGAAACTCTTTCTCCTGCTGAAACCACCATGCCTGCTACCAAGCACACATCCCAGGTTCCGCCAACATCTTCAGGCAGGAGCACCGTAGGAGAGGTCTGAGCACCACAGCTGAGAAGCGCAATGCTGCTCTTTCCCCAGGCAGATCCCAGCCCCCTGCCGCACTCAGTTCACTCAGGGCAGTGTCCTCTCTGTGCGGAGGAACAGGCCACCACGCAGTAGCCACACACTCACGGAGGAAAGGTTGACGTTAATGAAGTATTTGCATTAACTTCTCAGAGCAACAGAGTTGTCTGACTAATGACAGAGCACATAAAACGCAGAGTCAATAATTAATCTTTACAGAGCCTCCAATTCTTGGCAGGCGTAATGAGCTGATGTTCAGCTTGCATGGTGACATGGCACCCCTAAGTCATCCGCATGTGACATACAAGGCATGCAGACCCAAGGTGAGGGAAATTAGCATGATCCATTGCTCAGTTCTGCAGGATGGGGAGCGCAGGATGGGAGCACAGGATGCAAGGCCCCCAGCGTCCCCCTGAGCAGGTGCCAGATGGCAGACAGGAGGCTAACTGAGCAGCAAATGGGGCCATCTTTTGATTGTGTGGCACAGCTATTCACTTGCTGGAAGGCGGCACAACTGCATAGGGATGGTTGTCATTTTACTTTAGTGGAGCAAAGTCCCTCCACTTCTGGATTTGTTCACTTTTGTATAGTCCCGGGGGAGAGATGACCCCAGTCACCAGGGTCCATACCTTTTCTTTAACTGTTTCTCCCCAAAACCCAAGAGACAGAGGACCAACAGGAAAGAGAGAAGCTCCAAATCTTTGCAGATGTTTGCCAATGTCCCAGACACATGCATAAGGAAAGTGTGTTCAATGTAGAAAAGAAAGGCTGGGGTCCCCAGAGAGGGTGTAGAGTGCCCAAAACCCTGCTCGGGATGGACCAGGTCCCATCTGCGCATGTAGCAGTGACCCGAAGGGGGGGCCTGAGTTCCCATGCCTGCTGCTTCACACTGGCAGCCTATGAGAGTCACAAGCTTCTTGACATCTTTGATCAAGATAATCGCCCTTCCTGACAGCCACACATAGATCGATGTGGCATGTTCTGTCACACTGCTGTCATTGAAGGCTCCCCAGGAGAACCAGCTCAGTGTCTCTCTGCCCCTCAAGCTGCTGGTCCCTTCAGCTCAGCTCCCCACAATCATCTGCCCTTCACTGTGTGGGATCCAGTACCCTCCACACCCATCCTGCACATCATCCCCCAGCCCAGCACCCCAGCCTTGGTGACAGCATGAAGGACAGGGGGGAAACGACACCCTCTGATATGTATTTAATAAGGATCACGCTCTCCCAGGTGTGAATATATGAGTTTGTGGTCTGAACATAAACAAGCAGCAGACATTTTCCTTCTCCCTGTCCCAGAACTTAAGGCCAACTCTAAGCCCTATGTGAGACCAAGCAGGCAATCATGGGTCTAGCAATCCACAATGGAGGTCCTGGGTATGCCTACGAAAATATCACTCCTCTGTTGCATCTCTAGAAAGTGCAACACAGTGTTGGGTTGAGAATTGGCATCGGGGAAAAGTTGACAAAGCATAAGGAAGATGCTCCGAATGCTCACTGACCTATGTCAGTCTAACCAGCTCCTCATTCTTCATGTCTCTTCTGCATATGTCCCTGTCTTCATCCACCTAGAGTCTCGTGAATTCCTGGCACCTTTCTCGAAGTTTCTAAAACATACAGGAAGGCCAGGTATGATGGCACACATCCATAATCCCAGACCTTTGAAGGCTGAAGCAGGAGAATATTTAGTTCAAGGTCAGCCTGGACTACATAGCAAGTTCAAGGTCAGCCTGGATGACACAGCAAGACTCTGTCTCAGAATAAATGGTCATGGCTTTCTCAGCCTGTGACACAAAATAATGACCCTCATTACCTGACTTTTCCTACCTCATTAACCTTGTGACCCAAGACTTAAGTCCACACCCAAATAACCCTCCAGCTGCCCCCGTGAGTCCCCAAAAGCTACCATGAAGGTGTTTGGCAATTTCAGTCCTGGTCATCACCTGGATGTACGAAGAAGAGGTGCCATGTGTCTGCCCAGGCACTGGTGCCCTTGTGAGAACCCAGTCCCTCCTGGTCCCTCTGCTTCCGGGTGCTGCACTGGTATGCGGCAGCGTGTGGGGAAGCAGCTTCCTCCCACCCTTTTCCTTATTACATCCCCTGAACCTCAAAGCACCATGGTGTGTGCACTCTAATTTTCTAGAGCCTCCCTTACCTTCTGCTGTGCACCTACCTCTGAAGAGCCAGCCTCCCAGGCCAGGGGAGAAAGACACCATGCGCTCCCCTCCACGCACCTGTCTCTCTCTTCAGTATCCTGGGACCCAAGCATAAGCCATTCCTCCCTCTTCCCATTTAAAAACAAACAAAAACAACTATGTCTTTCAGTCCGATAAATAAATGACCTAGGCAGTACAGGTAACCAACCCCATTCACCCAATGAGAGATGCACCTTTGTACATTCTCCTGTTATAGGCATTAAGGAAGGACCTCTAATGTCACCTTGGTTGTGATTATCTCAACACATCTAGACTCTGAGCTCCTTGAGGGTAGGAGACTCACAAAATTGCTCAATGGAGTGTTTGCATCCTATGTCTACACCCAATAACTAACCATTGCAATAACTAGCATTTGATGAGCACTTACTAAGGATCAGCACAGGATAGACTTGTGCAATAGGAGTTCCCCATTCCCCTCCATGTCCAAGTTCCCAAATAAAAGTTATTTGCCTTAAAGACTGAGCAATTGACCTTCGACCCCTTTCCCTTCTCCTCATACCACCTGCCAAATCTCCTCCAAGACTGACTCAGTGTACAGAAAGTTCCAGAACATAACCAGAATCAGGCTGTCATGTGGTGGGATAGAGTGGCATACACAAGAAGCATTTCTATTTTTTCAAATGGCCTCAGTACATAGTTTTTCCATTGATAACTCATCTGAAAGAAGCTGGCCCATTATTTCAGTTTTCTCTCCAGTCTCTAAAGATTGTGGATGAGATATAAGAGAATGCAGCATTACAAGCTGCACAGCAGTGTGGCAGTTGGAAGGTGGGTTATTTGCTCATGGGATCATTTCTACCCCTACAGGATGGGGGAATGTATGGAGTTTTGTTCCACATTTGTTTAAAGCATCTACAAGTTTTCTTTCCTGACTTCTTGGTTTGGTTCTTTTTTCTTCTTTTTTTAAGTGGAAATGTTTATTGTAGCTCACAGTTTGTAGAGGTTTCAGTTCATAGTGGGCTGGCACCAACACAGGGTAGCATGGCAGAGGGGCATCGCAGAAGAGAAGCAGTCCATGGCAAAGCAGGGTAGATGGAAGGCAGCAAGCAGCAAGTGACAAGCAACCCTGATTTGATATGTGGATGAAAATCCTAGCAAAGACTACACCTATCACTATTACCATTACTGAGTGGATAGGACTTTCTATGATTCTGTGAAACCAGAAAAGATGCAGATCATCGACTGCAAATGCTCCTCTTATTCCTGAATCCTTCATTGCAAGGATTCCCCAGTAACCATCTGCAGGTTGCTACTTTCAAGTTGCCAGGAGGCTTATTAAAAAATAGAGGTTCCTGGGAAGAGAATCTCCCCCTACAGATTCTGGTTCAGTGTGTTTAGGAAGAGTCTCAGGAAAATGAGTTCTTAAATCGCCTCAGTTTGCGGGTCATTGCAATTGATGTCTCTTGACAGAAGTTTCTCCAGGCTACAATTACATACCTCCAGTGATACTCAAAGCACTTCAAAACTATTTAGGTCAAGTCTGAAATTGTCATCAAGCCAAAAATCTCATCCTGTCTCTTCTATCATTTGCTGTGTTCTTTGGAAATTAACCGACCAGTCCAATCTTTTCTCCACAGACAGCTCCTCAAATACTGAAGCCAAGTATGACTGATTGTCTAGGGCCAGGCTCCCCCACATTGTAAAGCACTATTGTCAGCTGTCATTTTTGGTTCAGTTCTCCTGGATCATGATCTTCTAAAAACCCAGAATCTTGGCATTTTTTAAAAAAAATTTTAGGACAGTACCCAGTTCTTAGATGTACTTGGTGCTTATTCATTTAGTCATCTCATATGTATAGACCACCTGCTAAGTACTCAGACCCATCCTCAGGTCTGAGGATACAGCCAAGAACCATGAGAAGTCCTGAAGCTTACCTCCTGTGCTAGCCAGCTTTCCATCACTGTGGCAAAATACCTGATATCTATCTAGCTATCTAGCCATCTATCATCTATCTATAGGTAGCTAGATAGTTTTTTGTATGAGAATTAAACTCAGGACCTTGCACTTGTCAGGCAAGTGCCTTGGATATAATTAATTTTCACAGAGGAAAGGTTTATTTTGGACCATGGCTTCAGAGATTGTTCATTTGACTCCAACTCTTTTGAGCCTCCTGGCAAGGCAGAATCTCATGGCATGGAGCATGTGGTCCAGCAAAGCTATTCACCCCATGCTGCCTAGGAAGGAGCAGGGGGAGGAAGAGCAAGGTCTCAATATGCCCTTCAAGGACAACGCCCCAATGACCTAACTCCCTCCCACCAGACCCCACCTCTCAAAGGTTCCACCACTCCCAGTTGCACCACAGACCAGCAACCAGACTTAACATATGGGCCTTTGGAGGACATTCAAGATTCGAACCATAGCACTTGCTAGTTAAGGTAAAATAGGGAAAATAAATAAATAGATGGCATAACTGAAAAAAGGAGAAATTAGGCAGAATGTGAGGATGAGGTAAGGAGTCAAAAGGGTGCTTTCAATAAGAATTTGTCAATATGAAGTCCAAATAGACCATTGTTTTGGTCCAAACAGTAAAATATGCCAACTGAATGCTATGAGCATGGGTCATTATTCTTCAATCCTCTGGGAAGGTGCTGTCAGAAAGAAAGTTCCATATTCCAGCCAGCAGGGAGAGGCTGAGAGCAAGACCTGCTTCTGTGATGTGGAGTTCACAGCAGTCATCTCATCTCAGCGACATGGAGACAACTCCAACCACTGCCAAGTAAATAGATGACTCAACAACCCTCTCGACCAGGAAAAGCTTCTAAATAAAGAAATACTATGTTGAGAATAAGAATTCTACATCAAGGTTTTTCTTTCCTTAAGAGTGTAGAACCAGTAGTCTAGCATAATAGTATAGTGTCTAGCATAATAGGGCAGAGTTCAGTTTTGGAATAAAAAGGTTTTTTTTCCAGGACTCATCTTTGAGGTTGAATGAATGAGCTCTCCCCACAGAAGTAAGAACTCATTTACCTCCCCATAGCCTCAAGACAGTTTATTTGAAATGTTAGCACTACTATCTCCTCTCACCGAATTAACCAATGAATTGATTCATGAAAGAGTCAGTTGTTTTGATATAATGTAGGTCCTAACAAAGTAGTTGCTGAGAGAAAGGAGTCTAGGAAAAGATGGTTGGGCGTTTAGGGTCAGAGACAGAATTATAGATCATGTAATTTTTTACCATTCCCAGCCGATAGCACTGAACCTGTGTTAGTCAACATTCTGTTACAGTAACAAACACCCGAAATAAACCAATTTAAAAAGAGGAAAGATTTATTTTGGCTTAGGGTTTTAGAGGTCTCAGTCCATGGTCAGTTAGTCCCTTTGCCCTTTGGCGCCTGTGACAGGGAGGGTATGGTGGAGGCACCTGCTCACCTCATGGGCTGGGAAGTAACAGAGATAGGATGAGGAGGGCCAGGGTCCCAGCATTTCCTTCATGGTCCCCCCTTGACCTAACCCTCCCACCAGGCCCTGCTTCTTAAGGTTCCACCAAGTCCCATTTGCACCGAGCTAAGGATGAAGCCTCTATACATGGTCCTTCAAGGCACGTTTAAGAACCAAACTAAAGCAGACCCTATTGTTAAAACATTCTAAAATCCAAGTAGATATTTGGTTGTACCTGATTTCATTGGCATTAAGAAGGCTTCTGTAAAATCCCAGCGTTACAAATTAAATCGCTACTCTGCAGAAGCACGTCTCCCATAATGCCCAGCACACATAGGAAAGACTCAAAATGTGTATTTTTACTGCTATGGCAGTGGGGCGAGTGTCTGATAGACATCCTCCTAACTGGCTGCCCATTTCCTGGAGTAGCTGGGATTAATGGTGATATGGTTTGGCATCTATAACCATCTCCCAGAGTCATTCATATTGCCTGAGAGCTTGACCTGACTACAAGTGCTAGACAGAAAAAAAAACACACACCCAACAATGGAGCCAATAATAATTTCAAGAATCACTACCATTTATTGAGTACTTTCTATTGTCCAAAGACAACATGACAACAATGTTTTTAAAGCTCATAATTGACTCTCTCTTGCCCCAGAATCTGGCCAACACTTCGTTCCATAAAATAAACAAGTACTGTCCATTCGCAGACTGTGGAGGAAGAGAACAAGAAGTCCTCAAGAAGCAAGCCTTCCCTGCAAATCAGCACCATGCACAAGCTGCTGGGGAGAGAGCCAGATGCCAGCCTTTTCCTGTTAAGTCAGCACCATTTGCAGACTGCAGGGGAAGAGATCAAGAAGGCACTAAAAGCAAGCTCTCCCTTCAAATCAGTGCCATTCTCAGGCTGCTGCGGGGAGAGCCAGATGCCAGCCCCTTCTGGTGTGTGGGCTGGGAAACAAGAAGAGCCACCCCACTCTCTACTCCCACATCGTAAGTGACTGATCTGGAGAAACACAGGCTGCGATGATAGCTATTAAGGTAAAATACAATTTAATGCTTGTAGTGTTTAGTGTTTCACTGACTTTGCAGGTCTAAAGCCAGTAGTCTGATCATCTATTCAGAGGATAACAACATGCAGTACAGCATCTATGGTAGATCTTCTTCTGAAGGTAGTGTTAATTCCCTATTATCTTGTTTTGAAGTCCTGTATCATTTTCATTGTTTTGTTGGATTGGGTTTTATTCTGTTTTGTTTTGTTTGATTTTATTATATCTGATGGCATGGGCAGCTATTTCAAAGATAACAAGATATATTATTGTAGCCATTTTGGATTTACTATTATCTTGTTTTGAAGTCCTTTATTACATTCATTGTTTTATTTTTATTGGTTCTATTCTGTTCTGTTTTGTTTGATTTTTACCATGTCTGAAGGTATCTGCAGCTATTTTGAAGACAGAGGCATTATGGTAATCATTGTTGATTTCCTATTGTTTTGAAGTCCTGTGTCACTTACACTGGTTTGTTTTGATTAGCTTTATTCTGTTTTCTTTTGCTTGGTTTTACTCTCTTTAAAATAAAAATTTTTAAAAATTAAAAAAAAAAGAATAAACAAGTACTCCAATGGGCTGAGAGGAAGAATTTGAATTTATGGACAGAAAAGGGCAGCAAAAAGGAAAAAAAAAACTGAAATAAACTGTTTCATTTCAAAGATACTGTCCTCATAAGATGAGGACAAGTAAACAGAACAATAGAAAAATAATTCATTGACTAACATGAGGTTACTTTAAGTCACCACTTTTGTGCAAGGATTAAACCACAGCATGCCAATTGAAACTGGGACATTTGCTGCTATTTCTCCTTTCTCCTGGTTTCTTGAAAGGTCACATAAACAGGTTAGTTTTAGCTTAATGGTGTAGAACTTTATCATGAGTGACTCCATTTTGATTGTTAGTCTGATCTGTGGGAGCCCAGTGCAGGAGTTTAGTCCAAGATAATGGCTTAGTGAAACTTCTGTTTAACACTATGTACTATATTATTCACACAATATACTATTTAGTCCCCCTTCTTCCTCCTAATTTACAGTGTGGATATTTACACCTACATTATTTATGAATTGAGGTTCAGACAGTTTCAGAAAATGGCTGGGGAAGTGACATCAAGGGAAAATCTGAAGAGATCTGAGATGGAACAGAAAGGGCCCAATCTTCTCTTTTTCTGCTAACACCCACAGGGGGGCATGTGTTGACTGACAGTTATAGCTGTGACTGTCCTGGATTCCTGTATCCACTGCTAGCCACAGCAGACCTGACTTTGCAGCTATCAGTAGGATCCAATTGGAAGCCTTGAATTTAGAACAAATTTGGGCCCATCAGAAGGCTTGAATTCAGGCCAATCAGCAGGCTTGGTTTGGACCAATACTAAACCTGCTACTGCTATTAAAGCCCCACTCTCCTCTCTCCTCCCCTGGACAGGCTCTGTGTTATGTGAGGGTCCTCTACGCTGTAGCAATGGCTTTGTTGGTCCTGTGAATCTGCGTGTGATTTATTTCTTGGGTAGTGTGGACTCCGAAGTTCCTGTCTCAAGTAAACAAAGCCATAAAGCCTAGCTTGGTGGTACCTACCTGTAATCCCAGCACTCTAGGAGGCTGAGACAAATTCAAGACTGGCCTGAGGATCTTAGTGACTTAGGACCTGTCTCAAAAGAAAAATAACTGTTTTAAATGGCTAGGGATGTAGCTCAGAGCAAAGGCCCTGCATTAAATCCCCAGGGTAATATTTTTTTTTAAATGAGAGAGAGCTAAATGCTAGGAGCAGCTCCCTCTGAACAGTTCCAACACCAGCAGCAGATCGGTGGCTGAACCCACCTTATGACTCAGTAGCAGCAGTAACCAGTGACCTAGGAGCCAGAGCTGTAACGCATGGGGCTGAGGACTATTGGCACTCAAAACTCGGATCTGCTAGCAGAGCTGCACTTTGTTGCCAGCTCATGATTTCTATCTGAACTCAGCAAAGGAACCCTCCATCGAATGGCAGCAGACCCTCAGGTTCACTTGCTTTTAGTTATTTGCTTTTACCGCCCATTTTAGTGGTCATCTGCATAAGCAGTATGTGCCTATTAACTTCACTACAGAAAACACTTCAGCTGCCATATTGATCTCAATGACACAGTTGCCTAAATGTGTTAGAAATTTGGAGGTGGCTCAAACCAGTTGAAACTGGCAGCCCTTCATTTGGGCCTGCACCAGTGTCCAGCAGATAACAAATCTCCAACCTCAGCACACTGACACTGCCAGTTTCTGAACACGGGAAGAGCCATGGTGCATACACGTGTGTAGACCACTGTTTACATCACTTCTCACCTCCAGTCACCTTCCCCACACACCTCAGCCTACCTGTTCCTACGCTTTAAGTGCCCGGAAGCCTCATTCTGGTTGAGGAAGTGCATATGTGAGACTGGGAAATCCCTCCCTCACATCTGGCCATCTCATGAACACCATTTCTTTTGCCAAACTCATCACTTCAGTGAGTGGCAGTGTGCAGTAGGCAAAACTAGCCCCATTCCACGAGTTGCAAAGCTGAGATTTTAGGCCAACCATAAAAAGTGGTAAAACCTAGACTTCAATCACTATCTAATTCTTACCTGACAGAATTTTCAGAGAGAGAATTTTCGTTGGAAAATGAAGGGCATTATAGCCAGGAGGAGGTTTTTATTTTCGTTTTTGCTTGATGCTTCTGTTTGCCTACATAGCACACCTGCTACTAAAACCATATTTCATAGAAGAAACTGGCAATCTCTATAATGCCAGGGTATTTTGTTTCCTTTTTTTCTTTTTCTTTTTGGAACATAAAGCATCTGTTTCTGCTATGTTTGTTCACAAGATTTTGCATTTCTCAGACTGTGTAGGAAAATGTCATCAAAGGTCACTACAACGTGTGGCTACTCTGTGTGGTAGGAAGCCTGTTCTCCTACGTCAGAAAACTGAAACAGCGTCAGCCTTTCCCCACCTTGCCTTCCCATCACCCTGCATCTTTATTCTGCTACCTGAACACATGTGACAAGGCTATCTCGGTAGACAGCGGCTTCTGGGCCCCTAGGGAATTCTCCGGTCCTAACAGGAAGGTGATCCCAGGAGGCCTGGAAGGTCTCTGCATTTAGCTCAGTGACACCCCATCTGGAGACTTAGAGAAGTACAAGCTGGCACTCCTGGCTTCCTTCCTTATAAAAGGATTCATTAGTAACCAGGGCAGAATCTGTTCCCCAGGGTGCACACAAGCCCTTTTCACGTTCCCAGCCAACAAACACTTTGATGTGCTCCTGCTCAAAACCTTGTTAAAAGGAAAGTAGACATTTCCTCTTACAGCAATAGCAACACGCGCACACACGCGCACACACATACCCTTCACATTCTGATAGAGCTCTTGCTTTCCTAAACACTTTCACACCCATTATCATCTCATTTGATTTATATGAGTGAATCATTGAAACGCAAGCAAAATAACTCTTTTCTCAGAAATGACGGTGAAGAAGCCAGTGGTTTCTGTTCATTGAAACATTGCACTGCTACACCCTTGTCACTAACATCACCTCTGTTACCAGCCTCTTGGGGTCTTCTTGCTCCCCTGGAGAGAATACGAACCTATAGAAAATCAACCGGGAGAACTGAGCCTGGCTTACTGTCACTGGTATTGCTGCGACTCGGATTCCCAGTGGAAAAATGTGTTTCGCTTAGTCTTCCAGACATGATCAAATGCTCTTGGACGTCTGTCCTCGACAAGGGTCAGGACACAGATTTGTCTTCTTTGCCCCAAAGAGAAAGACCTAAGTGGTACAGTTGATTCTCAGTATCAAATAAGAATTGGCTCTGGGATCCCCAGGGATTCCAAAATCCACAGATGCTCAAGTCCCTCCATAAAATGATATCATATTTGCACATAAAACCTATGTTCCTCCTCCCAAACGTTTTAAATCAGCTCTAAATAACGTGTAACTTGCCTCATGCAATGTAAACGGGATATAAATACTTATTATATTGTATGATACTGCTTAGGGAGTTATGACAGGATAAAAGTTTGTACATGTTCAAGTCAGATGCATTTTTTAGATTATTTTAAATCTGTGATTGATTGGGTCTATGAATGTGGGACCTGTGGATTCACAGTACTGACTGTATGTATGGAAAGATAAATTTCAAGAGATTCTGTAAAGAGGGTCTGTTGTCTGCCACAGAGCAATACCCAACAAAGGCTGCAGGGGGCGTCTCCCCACTCACAGGCTCTCAGAGTTTCCAGCCACCTCCCCACCCACCACACTTCCTCATGGGAGGCCTCCTGGCATCTGGCTCTCTGGGTCTTTTCTCTGGATCTCTACACTCTTCACGCTTTCCTTTTCAGGAGGGCCTTACATTTTTTCTGCTTTCTCCAGTCTAGTCTCCTCACACTCATTCTATTCACTCTTATTTCCTTAAAGGATGAGACACTGGTCTCAGGCTGGAGTTATGGCGTGGAACAAAAGCAAGCCCCTTATGTATTCTACACTCTAGCCAGGGAGATAGACAGAAAACAGATACGTGGGTAGTACATCGCTGCTAGACAGTGTGGAGAGAAATACAAAGGAAATAGGATAAGAAAGGAGAAGGGAGATTTTGGGATGGGCAGTGGTTCTCAACCAGGGGAGACTTTGCTTGAGGTACAATTAATAAACACCTTTTTGCTAAGAATTTGAACAATATCAAAATACATATTTTACTTGAGGAAGCAAAATATAATACAGTCATATTTTGCTTAAGGCTTAATTAATAGAGATCTTTTTGCTAAGGATTTGCACAAAAACAAAATATAATAAACGATATTAAAAGAGTGCCTCAGATGCCTGTGTCTGGCTTGGTTTCTGTTCTCCCACTTACTGGCAGTTATTTATTTTGAATTGGGAACTTGGAGCCTTTTACAATGAGGACTAAGGAAGATGGTGTGAGCCAATGCACAGCACAGGTTCGGCACAGCCTCGTTCAGTGTGTGGTCGCCATGACAATGGTGATGGCGAAGACAACAACTATAATCAGCAGGTACTAGTTATGTATTCTGGCCTTCCAGCTCCAGGTCATATACTAGGATTTTTGTTTGTTTGTTGATATTAGTGATAGTGGTGAGATTAGAGGGAGAAATATGTAGTTCTTTGACTTAAAAAAAAAAACTTTAAAATATCTGCTAAAAAAATCTCACTGTAATACACTTTCTTAGTCATGAGGGTGGGGAATGTTACCTTGGTTCTTATCAGTTTGGTGTTGTCATTACCACTCTCTTCAGTTTCTCATCAACTCAGAATCATAGAGGTAAAAAGGATAAAATGATTGATACTGGAGATCAAACCCAGAGATGCTCTACACTAAGCTCATTTCCAGCCCTTTTTATTTTATTAGTTTTTACTTGTGAGGCATGATCTCACATCTAATCCATCCACGTAATAGCTGAGGGAAATGAGGCCCAGCAAACCCGAGCAATAGCATTCATGTTCAGATTCTATATGAAGGCACAGTGGGGAGAAAGCTTGAAGATAGAGAGTCCCAGTGGGTGTCATTTCAGAAGGAGGAGTCAGGAGATGAAGGGTGTCCAGTCACCCCCTTCTCAGGTGGTCCAATCAACCTCGCTGAGGAGCACTCAAATGCTCACTAATGTCTGCCCTGGCTTCTTTATTCTTTGCTCCTCTAGTATAAAATAGGTCCACGAGTGCAGGCTTCCTGCATATCCAATTCTCCTCTACACCCTTGTCCACAGAAATTTTCCCAGCACTGAGCAGAGCTGTGTACACCCGGCACGCGCACTCACCCCACAGCAGGGCCAACTGCTCTTGTAGTAGCTCAAAAGTCAGGGGGAAATTTTATCTCTCCCTGCCTCTATGCACCCGAGCCAGACAGAAATGCCCACTCTAGCTAAAACTTCAATATTTTTAAGCACAGCAGCTACTCGTGTCTGCTACTGCCTTTATGGGGAACAACAATAATATTTTAAAAGTGCAGAGAGGTCAACAGTAAACAAGGGCTTTTATACATATTATTGGACTCTTTCCAGTGAACTAATGAACACTTTTTTAATCATTTGTTGTTAATTATCTTTTTATCCTATCAGTTGGGTCTTTTGTTCATTTCAAAGGGTTGGGCTTAGTCTGGTACAACCAATGCTGGAAGGGAAAGAAGTGGCTTGGAAGGGTCTAGGGACCAATGGTTACCAGAATGATGACCTGAAGGAATGGTCAGAATAGAGCCAAGGTTGTTATTCCAAGTTCACAGCCAGAGACCGCGCAGTGCTTCTCATCAGATCCCAAGGAAGAAGAGATGGAAATGACAGAATGAGCCAACATTCGGTGACTGGGAGCATCCTCGAGAACTGTCGTGAGTGAGCATGGAGAACAAGTAGGTGAGGAATTTAGAGAAGCAGTAAAGCAATCTCTAGATGTGGTGCCTGAACCAAATGCATCAGAGTGGGGGCTCATGGAAAATTCCAGAAGTGGCATCAGGAGGGTCACGCCCAGCTTCACAGGTTCTGGTAAATGAAACTCAGAAGAGAGACATTTTTATGGAGGATTAAGCCTGATGGGAACACATAGCCTTTTTCTCCAGTTTTATCATCACTTGCCTTTAATCCTACAAAGGACTTTAATGCGGGGTGAAAAGCAGTGTAAACATTCAATAAGCAATGTGTCTTTCCACTGCTAAATAATTATACCCAGCAAAAGCTGTTTTACTAGAGAAAATGGAAACTTAGAATAAAATAGGCAGCTGAAATGACTCCCTAAATAATTCAGGACCAAACAAATAAGCAGCCAGTGCGAAGGGAGTGCGTATTAAGCCTCAGGTGTACCGTTGGGTTCGCACAGCCCTCCTTTCACTTGGCAAGAATTGATATCTCTCTGAACACCTGTCTTTGCTAGACAATTCCATTGCTGTCTGTGTTCTGCTTGTGTGAACACAATTCTCTTCCTCTTCATAGCCCAGAGACTTCTCCACTCCAAGGTTCAAGTGCTGAGGCCCACAGTAGCAGCTTGGGCTTTTCACGCTGGGTCACTGTTGCCAGTCGGCTCTGTGGGTCTCTGGCTCCTTATCAGTGAAGCTTCAGAGGCAAGATGAAGTTACTTCCCCAGCCCTGGAGAAGAATCGCTAATGAGAATGATCCCCGTGCATCTCCTCAGATGCTAAATAATAAATGCTTCGGTTGGTGCCCTCTCTTTATTTTGACACAAAGAAGAATGACAAAGTTGAGGCCCACAACTTGGTCACAGAGCTAGTACCCATGACCCCGGGTATACTCAAGTAATTGGATTTTACACAACCTGTTTGAAAGGGGACGCATGACAAATCTCCCAAAGGTCATTGGGAACAGGTGCAATCTGCTTTAAAATCTCAGGAAGGGGAAAAAAGACTCTCAGCATAAGAGAACATACAAGATTAATGATCTCCATGCACTGCAGGGAGAAGTCAGCAGCAGCTGGGGATAGATCTGTCAGAGACAATGGATGCGATGGGAAAAGGCTGCTGATAAGTTCATTCAGTACAGAATTTGAAATATGATCTCCGGATACACATGCAAGTACAGCAGTACCACTCTTTGCCAAGTACAAGTACCCAGAATACGTATGGTGCAGCCATAGAGCATCAAAAAAACATTTTGGCTTCTCATTTTAACCTGACCCGGCTTGCTCACTGCAGGCCACACAATTGGTAAGGCAAGAAGCGCGATTATAAACATTTGTTTTCAAATGATAATGGAAGAAATGTGTTTGTAATGTGCATTTTCATTTTCAAAAAAATCAACTCAAGAAGTCAACTTCTTTTATACAAGGACACTCTACTCAAATATTTTAGAGGTACAAATATACCAAGCACATATGATTTCCATGTAATGCATAACATATTGAATATATTATGACAGAAGCCAGTGCAGGATGCCAGTCTCAGCTCCACTGATGTCCTGAATGGTGCAACATCCAGGCTGTGCAAAGCAAACATTTCTATAATGACGTGATTATCTATATGGAGAAGATAAACACAAACCATGTGGATGCAGTTTAATTCTAATGATGTCAGACCAGGGTAGCTGATTTTTTAATATTTTTACCAGATGCTGGATTGAATTAATTTTAGAATTTAAACCTGCAAATAATCTAGCACAAGTAGAGTTTGAATCCATGTATTATGGGCTATGATTTGGGTATGGTATGCATATGCTCCCCCCACAAGGGTTTGTATGTTGAAATTAATTGGTCTGAGGTAGGAAGGGGATGGAAACTTAATCCAGATGTGGCATTCAGAGCTGAGGCATTTGGGAAGTGTTTAGGATTAACTGAGGCTATCAAGGTGGAGCCCCCATGATTGGACCCTGGTAGCTTCCTAAAAAGGAAAGAGGCCGGAGCAGATACACATGCTCCTGTCTCTAACCATGTGATGTCTGGACTCTGTTAGTAAGAAGGCCATCACTAGATTTAGGCCCTTGAACATACTGAACTGTGATTTAAATAAATCATCTGTCTTTATAAAGCTACCAGCCTCAAGCATTTCATTATAGTAATGTAAAATGGACTAATACACAATTATATCCTTCCCCATAGCCTTCACCAAAGCTCATCATCGTCAACACAGGGCTCAGCGCTTAGCTTCCTCCATCCCTGACCTTCCTCTGCAGGAGGTCACTGCATTCAAGCAGCAGAGAGGGTCACTGCCTAAAAAGGAAAATAGATAAAATCAAGAGGGCAAAGATTACCCACAAATCAAAGCAGCACTGCCCAGTAAGGGTCAGTCAGGGCATGAGAATCATCAGACAATTAAAGATTCAGCCCAAAGTAGCAAAGTTAGGGGCCGAGAGCAGCCAAATGATTTGGAATCCAGTCCTGCTAATCCCTCTCCCAAAATCTATTGAAAGACATTGGATTTAAAAACAAAAGCAAAGCATAGCCCCAAACTGAGCCTGGGCAGCTGTAAACCATGAGTCAGCTCTGGCCCAACTAACTTTCACTGGACACAACACAAATCCAGTTGTGGGGAGAGGCCTTTCAGTAACAATGAACAAAACTTAAATCTCAAATCTCTGGAAGTCTGAAAAGTCTTTTAAAACCACAAAAAGAGAGCACAACTTTATACTTAGCAATGAGGAATACCACAGCTCATTTGTAGATAAACAGGTGTTTTGAACGTGAAATTTGTATCAGAAAAAGAGAAATTTTCCAGAATACTTGTGGTTTCCAGAATGTAGGAGGAAAGTAAAATTTCTCAGAGGAGTTTTGGATGATGTTTTTCTCATTTCAAACTGTGCACTATGGTTTTATGAGTATGTGTCTATGTGCATACAGAGGGACAGAGGGAGGAGAGAGAAAGAGAAAGAGAGAGAGAGAGAGAGAGAGAGAGAGAGAGAGAGAGAGAGAGATCATCATGATTTCTATTTCCTTTTCCGTCTCAGTGTTTCTGTCTCAACCCGGCAACCACCACTCCTCTCCCCTACAGGTCTATTTCTACTTTTCTTAGATTGGCAATAAACTAGAAATAATAAACTTTTATATTTTGTTGTGATATTGAATAATTTTTTAAAGAACCCTATACTCCCTGGTATTTTTTCTTCACTGTGACTTAAATGGCCCTTCACAGAATCGACCCCCATTCACCCCTTACCCATTCTGCTGAGAATACCTCACAAATACCTTTGATGGAGACAAAACTAATTTCCTCCCCTTAGAGAAGAACACACTGACAAGTACTGCAACTTCAGTATCTTGTTTACCTGCTCCCTGTCCTTGCATCTACAGAACCCACGTTGGTCTCAGTGAGCCCACTTTTGTGTGTCCACTGTCTTCACGGTGGCTTTTGAGCTGGAAAGGACACAAGCACTGAGCTGTCCACTTGGTGGCAGTGATAAATAACTGAGGTGTAACAAAAGTCCCTGTCCCCAACAGACAAGCTCTGAGATGGGGGCAGGGATGGCTTGAGGACAGACTCCTGGAACCATCATCTTCAAGCTTCCAATTTTGAAAACCAGTTCTTTTCAGCTTAAAAGAAATTTTTTTGCACTGACTTTTTTTGACTGCAGTGCAGAGCCTATGACCTTTCCTCCAGCATGTGCATGTCAGCGAGCATGTGCTTCAAGAATTAGCTATGGAAATAAATCTTCATACGTGTGTATTCTGTTTTCAAAGTCGGTGAGAGGCCGATGCGCTTTGCCATGGAAGGATGGGCTGGGGTGCTGTCTTCTTGCAGCAGCATGAGGCCCCAGAAGAGAAAACCAGCAGAGAAGAGGCCTGAGTAATCCCACAGGAAAACCTTGCTCTGATCCTGAATGAGCACATTAAATAGCCCTAGAGTGACAATCCCCCAGTCTCAGTGCTTGACACAGGCTTTTTCCTCATGCAAGTTACATCCAAAGCACGTTGGTGGCTGTCTTCCAGGAGGCGACTCAGGAATCTGACTCTTCAATCTGCATTGCCACCATCTTACACATGTGGCCACACAAGGGGAAGAGACAGCCTGGACCACCACATATGGGATTTCATGCCAGGCCTAGAAGCAGCTTACATCTTTCCTAGCTCCCTTCCACTGGCCAAAGTCCAGTCATATGGCTCCAGCTTAATTACAATGGAATTTTGGAAATGCAATCTCCCAGTGTGCAGGAAGAGATAATAGGATTGATATCTAGCCAGCCTCTGGCATAGGTGATGTTTGCTTTGGTCTATCAAATCCTTAAACTTTGTGCTAAACAGCAACGGTAACAAAGAAAAAAGGTAAAAAACAAACAAACAAACAAACAACAACAAAAAAAAAACTAAACAGGATAATCAGAACTTCGATTGGGCTCAATATCCCCAGATGGCAGATTTGGGACTAAGTCCGTATGGAAACAACAATTCTATAGACTTAAATAGTTATTTTCCATTCAAAGTGCAGGAAAGCCATCGCAAATAGGAACTGTTTATCAAGGATCACGCCAGTACTGAGATGATCAAGCCTCCAGGCGGTTGTATCCACTGGGCTCTGGCTGAGAAACAAGGGACGAGTCAGTGTTGAGAATAACGCTACGATTTATGCCATTCTCAAGTGAAATTAGGACCCAGGAGGAAGTTGGAGCTCCAGGAGTTTCCCAGGACCCACCTGGGAGTTCTAGGACCTTTCTTGGCAGAGTGAAGACTTCGACAGAAAGAAAATCACACTGTGCACCTGCACATCCACCATGTGCCCTCCTGGTCCCCACCCCAGAGAATTCCACCGCCATCCACCCAGTAGCCCAAGCCAGACTCTTCTCTCCCTTACCTGCTGTCTACACGGAGTCCTCGACCTGCTGCTTCCCCTCCTGCCTCCTCTCCAGGGCCGCCCCTCACCCCTGCTTTCTGTGTGCTGCTGCCACTGTCCTAGCTCATCGCCGCTGCCCAGACTTCCGCCACAGCCCCCTACCTACCTCTTCTCCCTGCCTCCAGCTCGTCTCACCGAGCTGCACTGATGCCTCAGGCCGGGAACTGAGTACTTCTACTACTTCTACCTGCTTAACGCGGTGTCAGCATCCTGGGCGGGACCAACAAGGACCCCCATCACTGGCTACTCGCTTGGTCCCCAACCCTCCTCTCTCACCATCACCCCTTCTCCCAAATGCCCCACTGTGCTGTTCAGAGGAACACGAGCTCCTTGCTTCCCACGATGGGCCCGTGCCCTCCCTCTGCCTCAGACTCCTGCTCTCTCCCTTTCTCCTGCTCCTCGCGTGCCTCCCACGTAGACAGGACGGAGGTGCTGCTCTTCTGTTGAAATGGGAAAGGAACTACTTGAACACGGTGCCTCTCGTCTTGAGGGACAATCTGACCATATGGGTCATCCTCGCCCCAGCGCGCTGTTTGGCAAGGGTGGGGGTCAAAGTACTGTCATGGAGACAAACGAGCCTCCCCTCGTGGG
>RJWT010016973.1:0-19538 GCA_004365215.1 Cuniculus paca | reverse complement strand
ACAGAATATTGAGTAAAGCAAAAAAAAATTAATAAGAATAAAACAAAACAGTGAGAACATTATTAGACTTTAAAAACAAGACAGAAAAAAACCCCATATTTACCATATTGCATACCGTTATCCTTCCTATACATGCTCAGACTGTCAATCCCCTGCCTGTAAATTCAACCTAACAATACAATCCTTCAGGTGCTTTTTGTACCTCAATTGCTATCAGCTCAGTCTAACCTCCAAACCAGCTGGTGGCTTATGGGGTGAGAGGGTTTGGTGATTTTCAGCCTGCATGCCTGTAGGCTTAAAGGAGGCACTGACTTTTTCTCTTCCTGGGTCCCACATGGTCTGCGCGGCTTACCAGAAAGGCTGGCTAATTGTATCCTTCAATATTTAATTTTTTTAAAATAATTTGTTGCAATAAAAGACACGTTGCCACAAGTCCAACTCAAAATACTACCCCTCACTTGAACATACTTATGTCATTATTCTTGCCACTTTTTTTGATACCAGGAATCAAACTCATGACCTCATGCTTGCCAGGCAGGCACTTATGCCACTAAGCTAAATCCTCAGCTAGAAGTCTGTTTTTGTGAATGTCTTTAGTCACTTTGTTGTGGCCTCCCTGATGTTCTGAATCCATTCAAATCCATTCAACACCTGGGTCATTTTGACTTTGAGGAGAAGTCAGATCCAGTGAATAATAAGGTAGAAGAAGACACACTGTACTGTTTTATTTTTGAGCCTGCCTTTCTGTTGGCTGGCATTCAGTGATGGCATTCACTGAATATTTGATCACATCTTACAAAGATATTCAGGAAAGAGGATTTTCAGAACTGCTTCAGAAAATGTCAAGAACAATGGGATAAGTGTGTTTGAAATGGAGGAGAATATTTTGAAGAGGATTAATGGTAATGTGTCTTTTACTGTGATTTATAAAAATTTAAACACATATCACATATTTAGATCATGCTTTGTACATCATGTAAACTTTATTGTAAGATTAATTTGATTATAATGCTAAACTTTGTGTATGACAGCCTTTACCACAAATTCAATCATATCAGACACTGTTAGCTAAAACCATAATCAACTATCACTCTGGGAATATCATGCTGGGAAATCCTTTCTTCAACAATCTTCTGTCTTCCACGTGTTTTCTTTATTTGCTTAAAAGATAGCCCTGTCAAATAACCATAATAAAACAGTTGATCTTCATTGACAGTGACATTACTATCACGTTCAGTGGCAGAGTGTCTGCTTATCATGCATGAGGCCCTGAGTTCAATCTCCCCAGCAATGCCAAAAATAAATTTAAAAAAAATTTTTTTGAAGACATGTATTCATAACCCAGAAGAACTAAATCTGTATATGGCTCTGCTGTCCCAATTAAAATATCATATTCAATCATTTCCAGTAAGTGTTTAGTGAGTGCCTTGTATGTAGCAGTCACATTTTTACCCTGAGTATATTTTCCTGAGTCATGTTAGATCATGAAGTTTTCAACACTTTTTTTCTTTTCAAAATATAAATTATTATAAAGTAGTTGTCAATTACATTAATGATAACTGTGATGCACATAAAGTAAATTTTTAAGAAAACAAGAAGATGGTACACTTTACGGTGTTTCTCATTAGTCTTTAACTCTCAATGATCACTGATCCAGGCTTGATTAGAATGGTACTTTCTAACTCAACCTCCTTAGATTAAGTTTTTATGCTATTTGATTTATGTGACTTTGGTTTTGCCTAAATAATTCAAAAAATTTTGAATAAATGAATGCTAAATTAAATAACTATTTCAATTAATTTACTTGTCAATTCTTAAAAATCATTTTAAATGATTGTGAAGTTGTTCAGCTCACATACACATACTTACATAATTAGCAAAAATACACTATTTTTCATTGTAAGGTCTGATATGAAGAATTTTATATTCTTTTATAAAATGTTTAAGGTTAAGGCTTTTAAACCATTAACATAGGTGGAACATTTTTCATTTTTGATGGAAAAGAAGATTAAAACCTTTGCTGCTTTCTAATTTCAGCTGAATTCTTATTATTGAGCCACATTCTAGGGTTTATTTTCCAAAGTGTAAGGCTTCAGTCTGAAAAGATAGTATTACACATCTGTCAATTCTCTTGCATTTTAAGAAAAGTTAATACTGTTATTAAAACAGTTGTTAAAGCTGGACAGCACTGCATTACACCAATGATTTTGAAACATTAGCAATTTCCAATTTGTATACTGAAGTGAAATTCAACTTCCTCATAAAATATCAACAAATATCTATTAAAGTATTATATTAGATGAACAATATCTATTTTTAATATAATTTAATGTTAATATTATTCATATCAATAGAGCTTTTAAGCACTTAAACTGTCAGTAACTATTTCATACAAACTCTACTTCTGAAATAGCAATTCAACTTTTATAGGGTAAAAATTTAACCTTAAGCATATTGACGTGGAAATTAGTGTTGAAGCTTAGCATTTTAAAACTATTTTACAAAAGAAACAAATTTCTTTTTTTGAAACAACTTTAATGAGAACATGCAGTAATTGAAAGCAAAACCTTCCCAATTACAATCAGGTAGATTTTAATTATGAGGTAATAATCCTGTAAAGTCTAAGAGTCTAACAGATAATTTTAAAATCATTTTTCGATCAGGGAGAACAAGGAAAGGAGTCCCCCTTCTCCTCTCTCCCACTGTGAGCAGTCAGCTGATTTGGGGGAACTGTATGGTTTGATTGACTTTGCAAGCCTAAAGCCAAGCAACTATTCAGAGGACAACAATATGCAACATAGTAACTATCGTAGATTTCCTACTGTCTTATCACTGTTTCGATTTTTTTCATTGCTTTGTTTTATTCCCTTTAAAATTAAATTTAAAAAAGTAAAATCATTTTTCATCAATTTGTATTATATAAAAAACAATAACAAATTTGACCTGCTTAGATGTTATGCTGACATTTATACTTATTACTACCTGTTTGCTGTGAGGGTGTTCTTTTAAGCTACTTCAAGTATTTTTCAAACAAAGCAAAACAAAAAAAAATTCATTACATATATGATTAGCATTTATTTTTCCAGCACATCTAAATATCTTATTTGATCTCCAGGGTTTAAGATAAAATCAAACACTACACAGTATTATTTACTGTAGTTTTTTTTGTTGTTGTTGCTGTTGTTTCTTGTACTGGGAATCAAACTCACAATCTCACTCTTACCAGGCAGGTGCTGTGCCACTGAGTTATATCCCTGGCCCTACTGTAGTTTTTCATGTGAATGAGTTGTAAGAAGGTAAAATTATTTGTTTTATATTTAAGTAGAAGGTGATAAGATACTAAATTATTGCAATAATCAATTTTACAAATAGATTGTGGAAACAACCAAAAGGTCGTTCACTTACAGAAGTTTTTTTTTTTATTTTAAAGAGAATAGAACAAAACAAAACAAAACAAAACAGAATAGAGTCAAACACAACATAGCATTTCAGAACAGAACACTACAAGCAATACAGGTCTTCAAAACATAACAACAGGAGATTAACAGTGGTTACCCTAGTGTCTCTTGCCTTCTTCAAAATGCTTGTTCATACATTTACATACAATAAACTCAAACAAAACAAAATAATATAAAACCAGATAAAACAAAAGAGTGAAAGTATTACAGGCCTTCAAATCAGACAACAAGAATCCAACAATGTCTACCTTAATGTCCCCTGTTTCTTCAAAAGAGCTGTTTCTATCTTCTCACATATTGCAATCAAATAGTAGAAAAGAGACTTAAACCAATCAAAACAAAGAATAAAAGCACCATTGGACTTCAAAACCTTTCCCCCATATTTATCGGGAATTTTGTATCTTATTGAGTCTTTCAGTTTCTTACACTAGGGAGATGATGTGGTGTTTACACATGTGAGTTTGGTTTATTTCACTTATGAGTATGGTCTCAAGTCACATCCATTTACCTATAAAAGCCTAAATGTGATCATTCTTTATAGCTGAATAGTACTCCATCACTTACAGAAGTTCTTACAAGCTTGCTGTCTTTTTATTTTATTATGGCTTGTGAAAATAAAAGCTTTATAAACACTTCTAGTGCTTGCAGCAAAAAAAAATCTTTTTAATTAATTTTGTGAAAATTAAAAGATGATAATTTTCCTGTTCCATTCAACTTAACTGTCTAATGCTTTTTAATGACACCTCTTTGGAGAGAAATGTTTTTCCCTTCCATTCCTTTTCCTGTTTTATGTTGCATGCTTGTATTTCTAATAAGATTTTATTACAATAGAAGAAGCTTTATGAAATTATAAAGAATTAAGTATGTGGAAAGTCCCCTCTTTCCCTGCCTTTGTGATATGCCAACTTTTAAAGCACAATAAGATTCTCATATCCATGTTTTCTGTCTCCAAAGTTTCTTCTGTGTATGAAGACTCAAATCAACCATGGATAGAAAAATTTTTTAAAGAATTGCATCTATACTGAAAATGTGTAGGGTTTTTTCTTATTAGTCCCTAAAATTGTAAAAATGGCTTACATGGCATTTATAGTGTACTAACGTTGTAAGTAACCTAAAAGTGATTTAAAGTATATGAGAGAATATACATAGGTTACATGCAGATACTGTGCCAGTCTACATAAAGGACTCAGAATGATGATGGAAAGGAACAGTACTGGAACTAATAGCCCATAGATACTAAGGGATCACTCTATCCAATCTTCTAAACCCTGTCCTCAATGTTAAAATGTGTTTTCAGGAAAGGATATTAGAAAGTTACTACCTTAAAGTGATTTTAAAATCAAGATGATAGCAAGGGGATGTAGCTTAGTGGTAGAACATTACACAATGTCCTGGATTTCATCCCCAGTACAAAGAAAACAAAATCAAGATGTTACAATACCCTTAGAGTATCATATTTTAAATTTTTTTTTTTGTCCCAAGGGTTCAACCAAGGCCTTCACACTGAGCTACATTCCAACTTTTTTTTCCTTTTATTTTAAAACAGGCTACTTGCATCAGTTACCTTAAGGGCTTGTTAAAAACTCAGAATCATAGCCCCATCCCAGGGGTGCTGAAACTTGACTTTTTAAATAAGGGACCCAGAAATGTGCATTGGAATAATCTCCCTTGCTAAAGACTAAGAGTCAGAGGTTTACAGTGATTTATTTGTATAAAGTTGGGTGGGAGGTAAAAGATCAGATGTGATGCCTGAGACATGAGAGTATGGCACAGTAAGACTTCCTCCTCCCAACGAAATCACTTACGTGAATGACGACAAGAAAAATACCATAGTACTCATCTTTGATAGAAAATCTCTGATAAAAGCTGCTTTTGAATGTGAAAGTAAAAGTATGAATCAGAGATGGTCAGTTTTCATCATCTTGAATATTAAAAGAGGAAGCTGGTCCCCTAAAGGGAAGGAGACAGTGACTGGCTTATGGATATAGTCCTCCACCTAGACAAACCCCTTTTCACTCTGCTTCCCCTAAGAAACAAGACGGGGGTTAAACAGAGGTTAAGAGACCTCTAATTCTGTCTGAATCTTTGAAATAATCCAACAGAATTGTAGAAAGGGGCTTCACCACTAGACAGCTTAATGGCATAAGTAAATGTTTCATTATTTATCAATACTATTTCATGTAAAGAAGAGACAGCTGAGAAATGTTTGACTGACATTTGAAATTTACTTTTTGGGTAAATAACCTAAGTAAATAACCTAGTAGTTCCAGGATCTGGCAAGGTAAAGAAGTGTTCCAGATCATTGCTCAAAAGTTCTCCTAAAACTGATGACCATCAAGGAATTTGGTTGAGTTCCATCTGAGACTTAACAGGTACCTGAATGAGTTAGCGTTCCACCATTGTTCATCCCAAACTGAAGCTGCAGAAGGCTCAGAAGCAATAAAGAAGATAAGAGCTTCCTGACCCCTAGAGACTGGTGGAAAAAAAGGGCACAGAGATATGATGAGTTGGAGGTTGCAAAATTCAAGTGTCCAGATGAGAACAGACATAAAAGAAATGGGCCAGAGGCAATTGGCTACATCAGAATGGAAAGAGTATGGCCCCTATAAAACCCAGCTTAGCCAAAGGTACATGCAGGAAGATGGCTTAGTATGGATGAGTTTTCCCATTTTAAAAAGTAAGCTAGAAAGTAAATGTTTATATGAAAGTTCCCAATTTCTAAATGTTAGCTCAAAAGAATTTTAAACACTGCGTGAGTCAATAAAACATACCTTCAAGGTTGGATTCTGTGAGCATACACTTGCAACCACACACTTTTGCCCTCAAAGGTAAAATTGAAAAATTAAGACTACTGAGGTTTACAAGTTAACTAGGAAGAAGAGGTTTAGATAAATTTTGAAAATTACTCATGAATCCCTCCCACCCCACCTTTCTGAATTCATGACAGTGGATGAAACATTGAATCAACCACTGGCCTAACAGAAAAAATGGAAATTTTTCATTAAAAAAAAATTTAAAGAGAAAAACCAAGGTAATAATTGCCCACTGATATTCAAAGGTGAATTTCTTCTTTGTACTATGTTAGCAAGCAATAAGTAGCCCTGAGTAGATGGAGTAATCAGGTAAGTGTTATATTCCAAATAGCTAAGCCTCCCATGGGTAAGCTTAAAGGAGTCATGAATTCAGCACATTCTTCCATTCAGTGATACTTTTTCTATAAAATAGTGCTCCCTTCTAATGCAGAGAAGCCTAAATAATTATTTGATGTCATGCCAAATATGTAGCAACAGGAAAATATTAGACAGTGAAGAGGTGTGGATAGTCCAGTCAAAGCATCTGTTTTTGGAGTAAGAACTTCAGGAGCTGAAGCTTTAAAGAGATCTAGAAACAAGAAGTTGTGTCAGAGTCAAGACAAGGTACTCTGCTGGGCATGGTGGTACACACCTTAATCCCAGTTCTCAGGGAGGCTGAAGCAGTAGGATCACAAGTTTGGACAACTTAGCAAGACCCTGTCTGGAAATTAAAGATTTTAAAAAGGGCTGGGGATGTAGCTTAGTGTGAAGGCCCTGGGTTCAATCCTCAAACCACAAAAAAATAAATAAAATAAAAGAGAAGAAAAGAAAAGAAAATGTATCTGTTTCTTTTTACTTTCCTTTTTGTCTTTTTCATTTTTTAAAAAAGTTTTCATTCTTTTTTTATTTTTATCAGTGCATATTTGCAGGACATAATGATTACATTCCTTGTGGGGTGTTGGTACATGTATGTAACACATCCCTGTCCCTTTCTTCTTCCCCATCCCCTATCCTCCCTGCCTGTTCCATGCAACTCTCAATCCCCTTTTCTTTTTGCAAAAGACTTATCTCTTTGCTTCTTCTTCCTTATTATCTTTTATTTTTCTGTTTAATTTATTTCTACTTTGGATTCCTCACACAAGAGAAACCACGAATATTTAAGCTTATGTGTCTGATTTATTTCACTTAACATTATGTTCTCAAGGTGCATCCATTTCCCTACAAATCACTTAAGTTTACCCTTCATTATAGCAGAGTAGTACTCCATTGTGTATAAATATCTCATTTTCTTTACCCGTTCATCTGTCGATGGACATATGGGCTTCTTCCAAGATTTAGTTTTAATGAATTGTGCTGCTATAAACATGGGTATGTGTGTATCACTGTAATATGATGTCTTTACTTCTTATGGGAAAATACCCAGAAGGGGAATAGTTGGGTCAAAAGTAACTTCTATTTTTAGTTTTCTGAGAAATCTCCATACAGATTTCCATAGTGGTTGTACTTGTTTACACTCCCACTAACAATGAAAACGAGTTCTTTTTCTCATGGCATTGATGGCATTTGTCATTATTTGATTTCTTGAAGATAATCATTCTTTCTGGAGCTAGACAGAATCTCAGTGTTGTTTTTTAATTTTCATTTCTCAAATTCCCAGAAATGTTGAATACTTCTTTATGTATTTATTGACCATTTTCACTAAGTCTTCTGAATATTGTCTACTCAATTCATTTGCCTTTTTTTTTTTGATTGGGTCTTTTACTTAAGGGGGTGTCTAATTTTTTGAGTTCTTTATGTATTCTAGATATTAGTCTTCTGTCTGAGGAGCAATTGAAAAAAATTTCCCATTCAATAGGTTGTCTCCAATCTACTGGTGGTTTCTTTTGCTTTGCAGAGGCTTTTTAATTTTATATAATATCATTTGTTGATTCTTGATATTATTTCTTGTGCAAATTGGATTCCATGCAGAAAGTCCTTGCCTATGCCTACATCATCAAGAATTTTGCCTATTTTATCTTCCAGCAGATTAAGTTTTTGTGTTTTAACATTTAGATCTTTGATCTATTTTGATTTTAGTTTAGTAGGTGATGAGAGATATGGATCTAGAGTCCATCTTCTGCATGTGCATAGCCAGCTTATAGCATGGCTCCTAGAAAATTTAAAATAACATATATATCTCTTATTTCCCCTGATCTGGGACATAAGATATTAAGGCAAGATGAGGAATATGACCCCAGAGACATCCTGATGTTAACGCTATAGGATGGGTGGGGTGGGAGGGAGCTTTCAGTTTCACATACAGAAAAGAAAAAGAAATACAGAACTCTGGTAAAAACTATATGTGATCATGGTTTCTAGAATGGGAAAACTGAGTAATAAGGATACTCTTAATTTTTTTTTAAAATTGAAGCAAGGTTTTTAAAAATGCAAGCACATAATATAACTAGACAACTGTTTCATCAGTCTTCTACACTACCAAATCATTAATCAATCTTACTAACCCTGAGGCTTTCACGGTCTGACTTGGGAATAACAACTTGTCCACTGCTTAACTGTGGCTTCAAGATTTCTAGCTAGGCTTGCTCAATGTCAAACATCTATTATGCTCATCCTTTTGCTAGATGTTTTGTGCATCTAAATTTTCACTCCAACCTGAAACACATCTCTCTCCCACTAGATGTTATTAAGACAGTGTTTATTTTAGAATAAAATCCAGATCTCTTCCTATAGTTATCTGATCTAGCCTCCTGCTTCCTTCCCTACGATCCCAATGCCCACAACTTGCTTGTTACCAAATGACAAACTGGAAGAAATGAAATACTGATTCCCATACAGAAACTTTGTGCTTTATTTTCCTTATATATGCACGAATCATCTTTCACATGGTTAATATGTTCTTTTTTAAGAATTAATTTTAGCCGGGCCTGGTGGCTCATGCCTGTAATCCCAGCACTCGGAAGGCTGAAACAGGAGGATCATTGTGAGTTCAAGACCAGCCTGGGCTACAAAGTGAGCCAAGGCCAGCCTGAACAGCATAGTGAGACCCTGTTTCAAAAAGACAAGGGCTGGGGATCTAGCTCAGTGGCCTAAGTTCCTGCCTGGCAAGCGCAAGGTCATGAGTTCAATCCCAGGTGCTGCAAAAAAAAAAAAAAAAAGAGAGAATTAATTTTATTGGTACACTCTTGACATACATAATGATCAAATTCACCATAGGGAGTTTGTACTTGTACATGATACATCTTAATTCTTTCTTTTCCCATTCCCCTCCCTTCCCTTAAATCCTTCTTTCCCTCCTCCACTGTATATAAAAACCACATTTTCATTACCCATTAATCCATTGATAGGCATCTGAACTATTTCCAAGATTTAGCTATTCACAAATTGTGCTGCTATAAATACATGTGTGCATATATCACTGTGGTATGATGTTTTTAACTCTTTCGGGAAGACACCTAGATTGACACTTTCTTTAAGGAGCCTTTCTTTGATCATTCTTTGTGATGTTTTCTCTCTCTCTCTCTCTCTCTCTCTCTCTCTCTCTCACACACACACACACACACACACCTCTATTCTCTTTGTAGCAATTATTCCTATCTTAAGTTGCCTTATTGTTTTTACTTATTTATTACTAGCTTCCACACCCTTTTCCAAAATGTAAATTCCACAAAAGCAGGAACCTCTTTGCTATTGTATCTGCATGGCGGGGTCACTGCAGACTGCTGTGTAATAGATTGTGCACCACACAATCACATCATAGTCTATGTGTACACACAAGTGCTCTACCTTTGCACATATAGTGTTCAACAAACATGCATTAAGTGAATAAAGATCTACCTTTTCCTTCAACCTTTCCTAATCTGCCTTCTGCTTCCTTTGTTAATTTGTGAACCCAGGGAATTAGATTGAAATATTGATACAGAAAAAAAGTGAGTTGTAGTCTCGCTGAAAACCTTTCCAAGTCTTTTTTGAGTCAACATATTCCCTAGCATCTATGTTCTGTGATTGAACCTGTTTATTCTAGTTTGGAAAAGCACTCTTAAAAAAAAAAAAACCCTCTAGACATCACCCTCAACTTGACCCAGAACATACAAGCTTCTGAATTATCAAAGGCTTTTCTCTTCATAATTGTTCTTTTTACCAAGAGCTGCAAAATCTTGTCAAATTTGAATTCATGTACTCATTATTGGAATCACTTACTAGGGAATTTTTTATGTTCATGCCATTATGAAATGTCTCCTACTTTTGTATTTATTACTGCCAACCCTTTGAATTTACATTTAACTCTTTCTAGTGTGGCCCTATCTTTCCTTTTACTACCTGTCACTGAGGAGACAGACTGATTCTGTCTCATGTTTTTCCCAATTCTCTAATCAAACATCTGTACATAGTAGGTCCTAATGTCAAAAACTACAGAGTTTCTCACTATGCAGTCCAGACAATGTCACTCTAATAATTAAAGACTGGGTATTAGTAACCTACAAAGTACATCTGCAAACAAGTACATTCTCTACTTAAAAAAGCATTTTATTTTTTTAAAAAAGTAAGAAATTTAGATGAAAATTTATTTATGCCATTTAATATTTTGTAATTGGATAAAGGTAACCTATTAAGTTATTTTACATTAAAATGGGAATTTAAATGTATTTTTAGACTAATACAAAGATCTGAATGGTCCTGGTATAATAATGCCATCTTAATTATTATCGTTGAATGTTATGTTTCAATGTTTGCTCTTTTTTGATGTTGTTCCTTTTTTTTGAGACAGGGTCTTGCCATGTAGTCCAGGCTCGTCTTGAGCTCACTATGTGGCCCAGTCTGGCCTCAAACTCATGGTAATCCTACTGCCTCAGCATTGCAAGTGCTGCAATTGCAGGTGTGCACCACTGTGCTTGGCTATTTTCTTTCTTCCTTTTTTTTTTTTTAAACAGCATCTTGCTGTGTACTTCATGCTGGTCTTGGACTCACTGTATAGCTAAGTCTGGCCTCAAAATCACGCCAGTCTTTCTATCTCAGCATCCTGAGTGTAGAGATTATAGGTATATCCCACCACAACCAGTTTATTATCTGTTAACATTCTGTCAGAATAGAACTTCTAGAAGACAATATAAGCAAAATGTTAAGATGGTAGGCCATCACCTACAGGACAGATAGAATATGACACTGACGCTTAATACTAATGCTGATAATGATTAATGGAAGAAGTAATTGTTCTTTGGTCATACTTTATATTTCAAGGTGCCCTGTATCCAAGGATTAAAATAGGATTAAGACCTACCACTTCCACTTCAATACTGGTGTAACTGACCTTCTGGGTGTTCAACACCAAAGTTTATGACCAAAACTGAAGAAGACAAAAGGGCTAAAAGGACAGCCAATACTTTGGTCCTTGCCCTCTGAAGTCAGCCAGGACCCAGGGCATAATGCAACCCCTCTTAAAGGGGCCTGAAATTCAGGTGAATTCCCCAATCTTCTAAGAAAGGGTATTGTTAGACCCCAGAAGACAGGAGTCAAATAATGTGCATTTCACAAAAAGGAAGACCACTACAGTGGGAAATGCGCCCAGGATTTCACGGAAAGCCATGTAGTCAATAAGACTGTGGTCCATCCTGGAAAATGACAAGATGGTAAAGAAAAAACTAGAGAAATTAAGAGGCTCCTAACACAGTCCCAAAAATAACCCCCTGAGGAACTTTTAACAGATATATGTCAATAGATTAATTTTGATTTACATGGATCTTACTTTGATTCAATCTTAAACATCCAGCAGGAAAGTATAATAAAAAAGGAATAATAATAATAATAATAATATAAAAATAGATTAAGGTAGGCTAGATATTTTAAACAGGATCCAAATACTGCACCAGCCCCTACTGGCAGTTTCTACCTACACCTGTAACATTTTAGCCTACAGCCCTCTGAGGTGGTGATTCCTAGCCCTACTAGTTCTTTCAAAAATGTATCTCTCAGCTTCTTTTAGTGCATTGTCATTATGTTATTTTAA
This sequence comes from Cuniculus paca, assembly GCA_004365215.1. Taxonomy (NCBI): domain Eukaryota; kingdom Metazoa; phylum Chordata; class Mammalia; order Rodentia; family Cuniculidae; genus Cuniculus; species Cuniculus paca. Next base: position 7,287 of record RJWT010016973.1, on the reverse strand, counting down.
TGTACTTTCAAGTACCCCCTCAGGTAAAGATTTGACTTCTTGAATAGGTATGCCTATAGAATTAAAAGTACCAGTATAAATAGTCTAGCTACTTAGCTTTGTTACTTTTGTGGTATCTATTTCAGACTTAGTATGTTTATAAGATCTGAAGGTCTTCAGGTCTACAAAATAGAAACCAGATGGTAGGTTCTGAGCTCTGCAGTAAAAATTGTAATGCCCAAAGATCCTGTAGAAACATTGTGACAATTAAAATAGGAAATTTGGTTGCTTATTGACAGAAAGGGAAGAGGTCATATGCACTAAACTCTGCTTGTTGTACTTGGTTTAACATCTCTGCACAGATAGAGGGTAATATTAAATATCAAATGCCTTTGCCAAATGATGCCCAATTTTGTCTACTACAACTTTTTGGAGCCACTATTTGCCAATAATCTACCTTTTATATTTGGCCCTTTTTTGTTTAGCATGGTTATAAAATGAACCTGAAGCGTCATTGACTTGCTAATGTCCTTGTCATCTTTTCTAGGCAATCAAAAAATGTTCTTCAAACAACAGAACTCCAATATCCCTATATCTCCATTAGCTCAGTCAAAGTAAAAGTTCTGATTCCTACCTAGGCGGGCCAGTATGTCCCCTCAGTCTGAAACAGCCACAAGAAGATGGACTTTCAGCCCCTCTGCATCCTTTAAGAATAAGGGATCAAAAGTTGGGGGTGAGTGAGGTAAGGTATTATAAAATAAAGATAGAAAGGAGACAAGGAAAATAATAACATAAAATTTGTACTTCTAAGAAGACTGAAATTTCAGGACACGATCAGTATTACCCAAGATTATCCATATCCTACTCTGTACACTTATTTATGCTTCTTTGTCCCCAGGTCCTTCATACCCAAAGTCCCTTGAAGATACTTTAAGTCCATAAATTATATTAGTTGATAAGATAAAGGGCAAGAGCCTGATCTTTTTTAAATTTTTTGTTTGGTTTGATTTTTGAGACAAAATAGGGTCTCTCTATGTCATTTAGGTTGGCCTTGAACTTGATATGCAGCCCAGGCTGACCTCAAACTCACAGCAATCCTCCTGCCTCAACCTCCTGAGTGCTGGGATTATCGGCATGCACCATCACACCAGGTCCAAGAACCTAACCTTAAAATGAAGGGATACAGTGAGAGTCAAGAATGGGCAAAACATCTCAGATAACCCATTTTAGATAATGGAAAAAGAGAGAGAGAGAGAGAGAAAGAGAGAGAGAGACTGGGTTGGTCCTTGCTTTTCTCTCATAGAATGGGCTATGCATTTGCCTGAGAAATGAGCCTTTATCTTTCTACCTGTGGGTGGATCATCATTTTTCCCCTAAAATCAAACCAAAACTTTCTATAAATTCACAAATTCTATAGCTTTCCATGCCCAAAATACACAAACACCCTGTTTCAAACTATAGTACATACACAGCTCTCCTGAAGGCCCACACTGTATTTCCTTGAGGGTGTCCTTTTAAATTTCTGACTAATAAATTACTGTATGCCTCATTTTTTAAAAGCTGAGTTTCTGATTCAGGATGAAATCTTTAAGAGAGCAGGCTCTAATTCTCAACATATATCAATGCAAAATACTTGAATGTATATATATATCTGTCAAGATTTTTTATATAGAGGCTATTAGATTACAGTGAGGTTTTGTTTTCCCTTTCTAAAGTTTCTGAAGTTTTCTAATTTTTCTTCACTCAATTTTCATTAAAATTTTAATCAGAAAAAAGAGTGCATTATGTTTTTAAAGACAATACGATAATTAAACATGCCATAACTAGGTTTTGAAGACACGAGTCCTGCTGAAGACTCAGGAGCCTCTGTCCTTAAGTCGTATTACAAACGAGGGTAGTGTCAAAGCAAGCCAAATGAAAGACAGTATCAAGAGTTGCCAGAAAGCCCAAGCCATGAACAATCATTTGGAATCTGAATAGTAGGAGTTAGGCAGAGAGAGGTTGAAGAGAGAGCTTTAAAACTGGAAAGGAGAACACCATTTTATTTCATTTAATCCATTTTGTCTTGATTCACTCAGCATTTACTATATGCTTGATACTTTACTTTTTTTTTTTTTTTTTTTTTTTGTGGCACCGGGGATTGAACTCACGACCTTTTGCTTGCCAGGCAGGCACTTAGGCCGCTGAGCTAGATCCCCGGCCCTTATGCTTGATACTTTCACTATGTTACTTTAATGCTTGCACTACTCTGGAACATATTTATATACCTGTTTTCAGAAATGCAAACAATTTGCATTAGGTCACACAATGTCACAGTAACTAATAGAGACAAGAATCAAACTTCATAGTGATTTCTTACAACATGGAAGCAAGAGCAGCTTAGAACCGAAGCCAGAGCTAAATTTTTGGAGCTATGCTGTGTGGAAAAATCCTGGCCGCTTGCTCTTGCAGTTAGGTTTGAGTGTTTTAAAGGAGCTTATCAAACCAGTCATGAATTAGTTATCCACAATCTGTTCAAACTCTAGCAGGCAAATGGGAAATATTCTTCAGGGACTCCTGGGGCTCAGGCTCCACAGGGCTTGCCAAATCATCGCATTTACTGAATTTGGGTAGAGATGGGAGAATGAGCAGCACACTGACTTGCAAACTTCGCATTCTGCTGGCCTAACACAGTGCAATAAGCTGGTCAGGGGCCCAGTCTTTAGAATAAGGCAACCTCGAGTAAATTTTCAGTTCTATTCCTTCCTAGCCAGACTATTGGAGTGGCTGAGGTATGATTTTTGTGAGTTCACGGCCACCCTGGACTCCAAAGCAAGACCCTATCTCAGAATTAAAAACAGAAAGATCTGGGGATGTGGCTCAGTGATACAGCAACCCTGGGTTCAATTCTTGAGACTGAAAAAAAATAGTAACACTTTTTTTAGAAGCTTTGGAAGGTTAAATAATAAATTCAGAAAATAAGGCTTACTATAGTGCCAGGTGCATAGACCCTTCAATAAATGATAGGTATTGCTATCATTTCCAATTCACAGTTGAAGACACTGAGATTCAGAATTATATATCTGGTAAATGTCAGAGACGTGATGTGAACCCAACCAAGTCAGTATGAAGCTAAATTCTGTGTCCCTAAACTTACTAACCATAACCAATTCTGTGGATAAACAAAATCCTTACTTATCATTTATGAATGTATTAAGTTGGTTTAAGTAAATTGTTTATAAAGAAATAAATGTGTGGGTGAGTATTCAGTATTATACTAGTATACTAATGTTTCAATATTATACTAACTATTGGTAGTTTATCCCATTGTTTTTAAAATAACCCATTTCAGATAAAGTTGTAATATCATCATAAAGCAGATAAGAAATGTTGTGTTTGAAGGGACAAATAACTGAAAGAAAAAAATAGGGCAATTTGTGGGTGTCTCTGTCCTCCTCCAGGTCTTTTCATTACAGTCTGAGACACTATCTCCAATCCTAATCTACAGTATTAATTTTCTTTATTTTTATCTTTTCTTTTTATTTTTTATTTTAAAGATAAAAAATAAAAATAACAATAAAATAGAGTTTCAAAACAGGTTAGGAGGAGAGTTACAATAATCAATACATTGCATACTGTTGTCTTTGTAATAGTTGTTCAGAGTACAAGATACAGGCATGATGTCTTGTCCAAGCCATATTAGCACAAACCTTTCTTTTCAATGAACTAAGAGAAACTAGCTGCATAACTATCTTAACTCTCTTGTGTATAAATATATTTATAAAGCTAATATAAAATATTTATTTTAACTAGCTAAATTATAAATGCTATGAAACCAATTATAAAAAATATAAACTACACTTATCATGGCTTTTATTTAAGATTTCTTATACCCTGTCTTATTCTACAAGTATATTTAACACAGAGATGTGATTCAGTATATTAGCCACTTTGCTTATTGCCTGGACAAAATCAATACCTGATACTCTCAACTCAAAGGAGGGGAGGTTTGTTTTGGCTCACGTCATCAGTCCACATTCAGTCAGGTTAAGGGCAGAACAGTGTGGCAGATGGGATAGGGGAGCAAAAACTGCTCACCTCATGGTGGCCAGGTAGCAGACAGCAAGGAGAAATCAGGAGGGAGTCACACCCCACCAGGTCATGCTCTCTGTAACTAGCCTCTTCCAACCAGACTCCATAACATCACATTGAGCTAGATCGCTCCCACGATGCAATTACCTTTCAAAAGCCCCACTGCTAAGTGCGTGAGAATTTGAAGGGGCACTCTGGATCTAAACCATAATATTCTGCCCATGGCCTCCAAAAGATCCATGCACATCTCTATCCAAAAAAGCATTTATTCCATTTCTAGGAGTTGCCAAAATCAACAGTTTCAGCATTTCTGAAAAGTTCAAGTCTAAAGTTTCCTCTGAGACTTAAGAGAAACTCTTAGCTGTGGGCTCCTGTGAAAAAATAAAAAAGAAAGTTAATCACGTCCAACATACAATGACACAGGGGAACATTTCCACTCTAAAGAGGAGAAACATGGGGATAGAAAGGAATGGGACAAAAGCAAGACCAAAACCCAGCAGGGCAAATGTTAAGTTCTATAACTCCATGTCCAGCACCAAGGGCAAATTGTGTTGCAATTCAAACTCCAAATGGATGAGTGGACTACTCCCTAGAGCATGGTCAGTTGCAGCAATCATAGCCTTTCTCCTAGGGTGACTTTTCTCACTCTTTGCTGCTTCCCTTGGCCAATGTTCCATGTTCCTGGCATCTCCAACTTCCTGGGGTTTCTACTGTGGTTTTGGTTTTACCTCCACAGCATCACACACTGCCCTCTCAGGGGCACACCGCCTGACTTCCCAGATCTTCTGAAAACTGGGTAGAAACCTACCTGACCCCACAACTCTCTCGTTCTGTTTGCCCATACAACCAGTACTGCATGAATGATACCAAAGTCTATAGTGTGAGCAGTAGCCAGGACCTTTGAATTATGGCTGCAGTGACCTTGCAGTGCCTTGGTGGTTGAACACTATGAGCTGAATCACAGAGAACAAATTCCCTAGGCAACCACTCTCCCATGATTCAATCACCTTTCAAAAGTCCCACCTGAAGGTACATGAAAATTTAGAAGGGACATTCCAAATCTAAACCATACCATTTAGGTTTTGAAGGTTTAGCATTTAGTTGTGCACACTGAATCAAGCTAAAGTGGGAGAAAACTGTACTTATAAATAATTATTTCTATAGAGAAGACATTTACAGATACTTTCTCAGATCAAAAATGTATAGGATAAATAATTTTTCAAAAATATTAAACTTTGTTATTTAGTATTTCTCAATAATAGAATAAGAGAAAAAAGGTATGACTCAGGTTAGCTTGAAAGGAATTTACAAGAGCACCTTTTACAGATATATAACATATGCACCTAGAAAGGGCACACCCCTGCACCAATTCTTCCTATCAAATAGTCTTTGTCACCAGACAGCTGTCTTATCCTCTTAACAGCCCCACAGCTGACCTCTTCTGCTTCATCCTCAAGAGGTCTCTGTTGTCACCCATGCCTATAGCTTCTTTTCATCATTTTTGCCATTTCTAACCTCTGCTACTTCTGTCATTATACGACTTCTTTTACTCTCTAATTTTGTTTATTCTTTTGTTTTCCATCTTCTCACACTTCATGGGTTTAAAAAATAAAAGCTAGTGGGATGACATTTTTTGAAAGTACTAATCAACAAGAACACTCTGTTTTGCTTTGTTTTATTTTAGAATGGCCAACCCAACCATCATAATGCAGACTGCTTGAGCTTTGGTTGAACACTTTGCTTTGCAATGTTTATTTTGTTTAATGATGGGTTCAGATTTGTTCTTTTAAGATTCAAATGTGTTTGCAATGGATGCTAGATAGGCAAGGATTTATAGTAATTGTTTCACAATTAACAAAACAATTCCAAATTTGTTTTTTAAAAAAATATTTGCACAAATCCTAATAAAAAGTCAATGGTTTAGACATTTTTCCAAATATTAATTGCCCCTAAAATCTATGTAAAAATGCCACACCAAAGATCAATCAGAAGTATGACAGGCATACAATTATTAGCTTTAATCCATCTTATTATCCTTCAATCTGCATTAAAATACTACTTATTTATTGACAGTACAGATCAACAAGAATAATGGGCAATTTAATTTTTAAAATTTTAACTTACTAAAATCTAATTTTAATTTGATAAAATAGGCTGAAAATGGACTTGATTTTTGATAACAATTAGCTAAGTGGCACTAGTTGGCTTTCATGACATATCACACAATTCTTAGAAAAGAATTCAGCAATGGTACATCATCAATGATACCCTTCACACTTATTAAATACTGTAACATGGTCTTTACACAAAGCAGATTTGAGAAACAGCACAACATTCACTGGGTGAATTAAGAATATTTCTGAAATGATCAAATTACAATTCTGGCTGTGTTTTAATGTAACAGCTGATGATGACATGAAGTTATAAAGTAATGAATTTATTAGACTAGTATATCTGGTCACTGAAGAAGAAACCTGTACAAGCATCATTAACATGAATCAGAGGTACACAAAACTCCTTGGTCATATGGTTCATTATCACCTTACAAGGATTTTGTAGTAATTCTAGGAATCAAATTCCATACCATGAAAATTAGAACAATTTACAAATAAAAGCTCTCACAACTAAGTAACTATTTTCCCGCATCAGCATAACAACTGCAAACATTTTTCTATTTTAAAAGTACACTGAGATAATATATAATACTGTGTCACATACCCTAGCATGGATATTGTTAAATATGACTCCAGATCAGTGCCTTGTTGATCTTGGATCCTCAGTTCTCACAAGTGTGCCAGGCTCAATCAGTATTTGGTAAATTGGTTGACAGGTGATTTAATTACAAGTGTTACCTATATGACTGGATGCTAATAAAAGCTAAAAAAAAACAATTTTTTATACTTTTCTTTTACCAGACCTTCACATTCAAAGAAATGTAGCTGACTGGGTTAATCAATTTATATTTGTGTCATTAACATGTTTGAATAATTAAAATGTAAACATTTCAGATAATCACATTTATAAATATATAATCTTGCCTGGACTTTTTCAAGTGCTTTCAAATTAACTCTTAGTTTCTTATAGACCTCCTCCACCAACCCATTCTTCCATTCTGTCAGTTCCACCTGTAAAATGTGGTGTATGTCTAAATGGAGCCCCTTCCACCACTACTCCGTTTTACTCCAAAGGCCTTTTCCTCTCACCTGGACTACCTCAGTAAATTCTAACTGGTCTCCC